>VMDO01004051.1:0-44027 GCA_007922755.1 Pedetes capensis
CAGAAAAACTTTAAAAAAAAGAAGAGCATTAATTGAAACTTTTGCCAACTTAACATTGAAAAATAATATCTTATTTAAAATTAAGGTCACAATTGAATAGAAATGTTTATTTTTCATGATCACATTTTCTTTATGTTGTAAACTACTTGTTCCTGTCCATTACCCACTTATTCATTAGAATCATATTTTATAAGAAATTTGAATAAATTATATAGAGAAAGAAGAAATTATAGTATCTTCCTATTTGTGCAAAAATGAAAAAAACCCTGAAGAACAAAGCGGAAATTACTGAGGTAATTATCAAGGAGAGCGGGAAAAAATAGAAAAAAATGGGAGAATGAACTAGACCAGAAGAGTTAGTGGTAGTGACACTTCTCTTATACATTTCATATAGTCCTGACTTTTAGAACTATATGAATACTTCACATACTTATAGAATTTAAAAACATAAATAAGGACCTCATTTGGAATAGGAACAGAAACAAATAAATCCAATTGTATGACAAATAAATAGCAACCACTCTGCAAGGAGGACTGGAAAAAAGAACATGTCAATTTACTAGCTCACAGTTCTGTAGGTTGGAAGTCCAACATGGTGGTCAGGGTCCTCTGCTCAGAGATTTACAAAACTGAAAACCAAGTAGCAGTCAGCCATGTACTTTTGGGTGGCTCTAGGAAGAAACCATTTCCAGATTCTTCAGGTTGTTGGCCAAATCCACACCTTGAGCTGTAGTTTTCCTTGCTGGTAGCTGCCAAACTAGAAACTGCTCTTAGGTTTTTGTCACATGGTTCTCTCCATTGAGCCAGCAGAATTACTAATGGAATCACTCATACACTTTGTATTTTTCTGACTCCCTCTGTCTCTGATCTCTCCACCCATAAAGGGCTCATGTAATTAGATCAGGCCCACCCAGATCATCTCTACATCTTAAGCTCAACTGGTTTGAAACCTTAATTATATTTGCAAAATCCTTTAGAATATCACCTGCATCAATGCTTGATCAAATAACTGGATATTATACCATGCTGGGAATCTTGAAGGCCATCTGAGAATTGTTTCCACATAGTTATATCAAAATGACAAGCAATCAATTTATATAAATTATCAGAATATTACTGTTTAGGTCTGTGGACTCAAGAGAATATAACAGTTGGAATTCTTTAAAGGTTATCTCAGTCAGAATGTTTGTCTCAGTCAACTTAAGGTAGTGTCAGAGATCACTGAGAGCTATTTACTTATCTTCTAAAGGCTGGGGGTTAGCTCAGTTGGTAGGGTGCTGCTCCACACTGAGGACCCAGGTTCAATCCTTAGCACTGCACAAATGGGAAAAGGATGTGGCAGTCCACTCCTAAAAACAATCAGCCAATGAAAATCCTAGGAGGGTCACTATGAGTCAGATATGACTGAGGTATTTTGCAATAGCTTTTTCCAATACAATGTGTCTTGATTTCTCGACTGCTGCTTCTGTACGTATTAGCTGTAGAGCCAAGTAAAGCAGTATCTTGGACAACTTCAATCTTTTCTCTATCATCAAGTTGCTCACTGACCCAGTTGTAAAGATTTTTTTTTTTTTTTTTTTTGATGTTGAGGTGCAATCCATACGGAAGGCTGTGTTCTTTGATCTGCATCAGTAAATGTTTCAAACTCTCTTGACTTTCAGCAAGTAAAGTTGGGCCATCTGCATAATGCAGGTTGTTAATTAATCATGCTCCAATCTTCATACCATACCTGTTCACCGTGGGTGTCCTTGCTGGTATCTCAAACACCAGTGGCATAACTTTCAGCATCACAGCAACATGCAGGCCCCACAGTATGACAAACTGACAGAGAATTTGGAGTTCAACAAAATATAAACAATCCAAATTCAACACAATTAACTCTTTCAGGGCGTTTTTTAATTCAAAGGGAATGATTAATTTGTTTATGTTGTTTCTATTAATCTATGGACGCTTCACAGCAGTCTTTTTGCCATTTTCCCCTATTCTTCTACTTCAGTCATTCTGCTTCCATGTTAGTTGCTAATTGCTAAAACTATGAGGACATATAATCCCACATGAATGTACTGTTGGGACATACCACACAGAAAAACAAACTTATTTGATACACTTATACAACTAAATATCCAATAAATAATAAATATGATTTATGTACATCTTACCTTTATAAAGGAGTTCGTAGATCAGTATAAAAACCACAGCAAAATAAGAATATAATGAGGAAGTTCACACAACATTATGATAAATGGATTTTAGGTTATGGAATAATTGGCAGTAATATCATCATACTAATACTGACATGCAGTAAAAAGAATGATGTTACAACTAAATTCCAAAGTAAATATCCCATCAGTTTTTATACAAATTCATTGGAACATATTGTCCCTTTAGTGTTGAAAGTGTTAAGATCAGTTACCATTATCAAAAAAGATTCATTCTGAGGATGCAAGGACAGTTTAACACACACAAATCAATAAATATGATATATCACATTAACAAAATGAAGGACCATATCATTATTCAATAGGTGCAGAAAATGCACTTGACAATTTTTCCTTTTTGTTTTTCTTTCTTTCTTTCTTTTTTTCTTTTTTTTTTTTTTTTTTGCTCTACTGGGGGTTGAACCCATGGCCTTGCACTTGCATGTTTTGCAAGTGCTGTACCACTGAGCTGAACCCCCAGCCCATTTTTTTTTACTTTTTGAGACAGGGTCTTGCTAAATTATGCAGACTGCCTCTGGTCTCAAACTTGCAATTCTCTTGCCTCTGCCTCCCGAGTTGCTGGGATTATACGTGTGTGCCAGTGCACCCGCATTTGACAAAACTTAAAATATGTTCATGATATAAACTCTCAAAAAATTGGATATAGAATTGTTTCTCAATAGTAAAAGCTGTATGTGATAAACCCACAGATCATATCATACTGAATGGGGAAAAGTTGAAAGTGTTTTAAGAAAGATAAGGATGAGCAAATTCACTACCTCTATTCAACATACAGAGGGAGGGCTGGGATTTAGCTCTGTTGGTAGAGCGCTGCTCTGCAGTCTCTGAGGTCCCGAGTTCGTTTCCCAGCACCGCAAAATGGGAGAAGGATGTGGCAACCCACTTCCAAGGCAATCCCGAAACAGTCAGCCATTGAAAACCCTATGAGGGTCACTATGAGTCGGACTCGACTCGACGGCACCTAACAACAACAACAACAACAACATTCAACATACAGGGGGCTGGGATTTAGCTCAGTTGGTAGAGCACTGCTCTGCAGTCTCTGAGGTCCTGAGTTCGATTCCCAGCACTGCAAAAATGGGAGGATGTGGCAACCCACTCCCAAGGCAATCCAGAAACAATATGCCACTGAAAACCCTACAAGGGTCGCTATGAGTCGGACACAACTAGACAGCACCTAACAACAACAAGAATACTCAACATACTAATGGAAGTCCTAGCCAGAGCAATTATGAAAAAAAAAAAAGAAATAAAAGGCATCCAACTGGAATGTAGTTAAATTGTGCCTGTTGGCAGAAGACATGACCTTATATATGAAAAAGCCTAAAGACTCCACAAAAAAGCTGTTAAAACTAATAAACAAATTTAGTAAAACTGTGGGATACGAAAAGAAATGTACAAAAGTCAGTAGCATTTCCTTATACTAATAGTGAAACATCTGAAAAAGGGATCAAGAAAACAATCCCACTTATGATAGCAACAAAAAATATCTAGGAATAAATTTTACTAGAAGGTGAAGATCTCTACAATAAAACAAACACTAATGAAAGAAATTGAATATGCCCCAAATTAGAAAGATATCCCATGTTCATGGATTAAAAGAATTAATATTGTTTAGATGTCCATACTACCCAAAGCAATCTACAGATTCAAAGCAATTCATATAAAAATACCAATGACATTCTTTGCATAAATAGAAAAAAATCCTAAAATCCATATGGAACCATAAAAAACCTTGAATAGCCAGAGCAATCTTGAACAAATGAACAAAGCTGGAGGTATCATACTACACGACTTCAAAATATGATACAAAGTTATAGTAACCAAAACAGTGTGGTACTAGAATAAAGCACATACACATAGATCAATGGAACAGAAAGGGAGTCCAGAAATAATCCACACATTTACAGCCAACTGATTTTTGAAAAAGGTGCCAAGAAACACACATTGGGAAAAGGACAAGGTTGTTTATTTGGCTGTGGTCCTGGGGATTGAACCCAGGGTATCCACATGTTGAAGTGTGAAATTAGGCCTTTAACTCTATGTACAAAGCAACTAAAAAATGGATAAAAGAATTAAACGTAAGACTCCAAAGTATGAAACTATTAGAAGAAAACATGGGAAAATGCTTCATGACACTGCTCTGGGTAGTGATTTTTGGGATCTTCTAAAGGAGAGGCAACAAAAGCAAAAATTGACAAGTGGAATTACTTCAAACTGAGAAAGCATCTACAGAACAAGGAAAACAACTGACAAAGTGAAGTAACAGTTTACAGAATGGGAGAAAATATTTGCAAACTTACACATCTGATAAGGCATTAATACCCCAAATTTACAAGGAACTCAAAACAACCCTATTTAAAATGGTGAGAATAGGGTCTCCTTATGTACTGGTGTTGATGAAAATTAGCATAGCGTTTCAGATAATGGAATGTAGTATCCTTAAAATACTAAAAATAGTGAGGCACAGTGGCACACACCTGTAATCTCAGCAATATGGGAAGCTGAGACAGGAGGATTTTAAGTTCAAGGCCAGAGGCAGCCTGTGTAATTTATTAAGACCCTATCCCCACATACCTCCATCCCGCCTGAAAAGGACTGGGTGTGCAGTTCAGCGGTAAAGCACTTGCCTAGCAAGCAGGAGGCCTCGGTTCAATCCTCAAGTACTACAAAAACAAAAACAACAACAATAAGAAAACCACCCAGAAATATCATATGACCCAGCAATCTCACTACTGGGTATATATGCAAAAGAAAGGAACTTGGTATGCAAAAGTATTATCTATACCCATGGTTATTGAAGCACTACTTACAATAACCAAGAAATGGAATCTACCTAAGTCTATTAATGGATAAAGAAAATGTAACCTATACATATATGTGCAATGGGGTTCCATTTGGCCATTAAGAGAATGAAAATGAAATCCTATCATTTGAGTCGTGGATGAACCTGGAGAATATAAAGTAAAATAAGCCAGGCACATAAAGGCAAATATTGTATGATCACAGTCATGTGAAATGTAAAAATGTTGATTTCATACAAGTAGAGTAGAATGTTGGTTACTACAGGCTTGGTTTGTTAAGAGGGTAAAGGGGATAGGGAAATGTTGAATACATAATTAGACAGGATGAATATATTTTTAAAAATGTGTCCAGCACAAGTAGAGAGAGAAAGTAGACTGATTAAATGCCTGCAGCTAGTGGGCAGAATTGGAGGGTATGTGAATTGACTACTAATGGTTATTAAATTTTTTTATGCAATGAAAATACTCTAAATTGACTGCAATGGTTGCACAACTTTGTGAACACATCAAGAACCATTTTATTGGACACTTTAAATGAGTAAATTGTATATGTGAATCATTTACCAATAAAGCTGTTAAAAGCAAATGGCACAAGAGTTAAAGAAAATGCAAAAGTATATTTATTCCCTATCCTATTATCACCATAAATTTCACCTTTTCCCAGAGGTAACTACTATCAATAGCTTAGTATATTTCTTGTTGCTTTCTTCTATTTCTTCAATTATTCACTTACATATTTATATAATAAGAGTTTAATCAACTCATACTATTACTCTGAAATTGCTGTCACCTAAAAAATGTTTCTTGAAGTTCTTTCTAGTTAATATATACAGATTTGCCTTATTTCAAATATTACACAAATTCTTTAATAGGGATTTTTCCCTACAATCTGTCATCCAGCATTTAGATTATTTCCAATGCTTCACTATTTGATCTCTTAACAACAAATCTTCTATATACACATCTTTGAGCAAATGATCTAACTTTGTAATGTACGTTCTCAGAACTTACTGACATTATCTTTCCAACAACAGGTTTGAATGTCCATTTGCTAATGTAGTATTAACTGTTACTATATGTCAGGCACTGTTCGTGGCATTAGGAATAGAATAATGAACAAGACATATCTTCCCGCATTTGTGTCAAATGGGAAAGAGGTAAAAGGTTTAGCTTTTTTTTTTTTTTTTAATAATTTTAAGTCTTATCCTGAAACTTCTAGTAGCAGTTGACATAAAGTAGAACGAAGTAAACTATCAGGAGCATATTCGTTATAGTTTTTTAAACCTACCTTAAAAAAGGTTATTATGAGAATTTAGCAAGATGATGCATGTAAAGTACTTAGAACAATGTTTAACAATGAATGTAGTCATACTGAGGTTGTTGTTGTTGTTAGGTGCTGTTGAGTCATGTCTGACTCACAGCAACCCTCATAGGGTTTTCAATGGCTGATTGTTTTCAGGATTGCCTTGGAAGTGGATTGCCACGTCCTTCTCCCATCATACTGAGGTAGATACTATCATTATTCTGATTTTATAGATGAGAAATATGAGGCTTAGAGAGGAAAAATAACTTGCTTAATGTAACATGTAGGAAGTAGCAATATAAACCTCTGAACCATGTCTGATCACAATGCTATGCTGGTCTTGGTTCTATTCATAAGAATGTTAACCCATACTTAAACCCTGTAGTACACACAGAATCTTTTTTTTCTGTCATTGACATTTGCCATCTTTTCTGAATTTTGGCTTTAATGTCATCAACAACAAAAAACATACAAGTAGGGACAAGTTACTCCATAACAAAGCCAACATTCTGGATGGAGTACAAAAGTTAACTTAAGTCATTGAGACTCACAGAACTCAAACATGAATTGCTTACTTTATTTTTAACATTAAAATAGTAATAGCAACAAAATAACATACTTTTGACAAAGCAATCAACAGAGAAAAAGAAATACAAAGCTAATTAATAGGAATTGCTTTAGCTCAAATTAGTTATCTCCTTTAAACAGGAAAAACTACCATTTGTCTAATAGTTCTCAACTCTGTCTGCACATCTGAGGAATGGAGGAATAGATTGGTGCTTAAAAAAATAGCTATATCTAAGGCCCACCTCCAAACAATTAAATGAGCATCTCTCTAGAATGGGGCCCAGGTAAACATGTTTTTAAAGTGCTATCAGTGTTGAGAACTACAGAACTAAAATAAACAACAATAAACATGCTCTCAAAACAATTCAAAATAAAGAAACTGATCAAATGATGAATTTCTTGGATTGAAGGGAGGGGCAGTCACCAACTTCTCATTGTGCTTTATCTCTTTTGGTTGCCCACAGTAGTTAAAAAACATCAAATATTGGAAGTTGCTTAAACATGCTACCCAAATTACAATTCTCACTAGTTTACATTTACAAAGCTCTCTTAAAACAGCTTCCAGAAAGAATCTCCCACATTTTAAGTTTGCATAGATGCTCAAGTTAGCTATTTGTTCAAATAAGAGGAATCAATAAGATGTATTAGAAAGTATTTAAATTACATCAATTATTATAAAATGATATTCATTTCACACACCACAAATAAACTTTTTGGTATAGACAGGAGGAAGATTTGAGTGTTTCCCATCTATTTCTAAAACTGCCAGAATTCCTTTTTACAAGATCAGTATCTTCAAAGCTAGAACCTAAACAGAATGTTTTTCTTTAAAAATGCATACACAAAATACTTTGCCTACAACTGTACTGTATACTTGACAAATCCTTATTGGGAAGTTCAGTAGTAACTACAAGCATCTATCTTTAAAACCTTTCCTCATTTCTCAGGTTTGGAAAAATTATGTCAAGTATGGAAAACAACTCTTCCACAATTTAAGAATTCACTTAATGATAGTTCACTTAGTGATATCTCCTCAAATTCAGTGAATCGAATTTCTTCAGCTCCTTTTGTCAGGATTCCATGTCAATCTCAACCACTTCATTCTTGCCCTGAAGTGTTGCTTCTGCTAGGTTGTCTTCACTTACATCTTCAATGTCTGCCAGATCAATAGGTGGTAAAGGATTCCTCCAGTATTGGAATGTATTATACTGCCAAAATTCTTCATTATGCTTTAAGGAAAATAGAGAGATGAAGATAAATTAGTGGCGTAAAGCCTTTTGACACTAACAGGACAATATATCCCAATGTAATTTGTATAAATATTGATAGGATATTTATTCAAATATAGCTGTAATATAGGCATGCAGAAACAATAAGCCATTGAAAACCCTGTTAGGGTCACTATGAGTAGAACTCAATAGCAACTAACAACAACAAAATTCTTTTTACTGCATGTTAATATCAGTATTGGGAGAAGGACCCAGCAACTCACTCCTAAAAAACAGTCAGTCATTGAAAACCCTATGAATAGCAGAGAAGAATGACAATAGTGTCTTGTTTATTGTGCATAGGCTCACTATGAGTTGGACACCGACCTGACAGCACCTAACATTGTTGTTGTTGTTGTTAGGTGCCGTCGAGTCGGTATCCGACTCATAGTGACCCTCGTAGGGTTTTCAATGGCTGTTTCGGGATTGCCTTAGGAGTGGATTGCCAGGCCCTTCTCCCATTTTTGTGGTGCTGGGAATTGAACTCGGGACCTCAGAGACTGCAGCACAGTGCTCTACCCACTGAGCTAACTCCTAGCCCTTGGCACCTAACATTAGGATGATGGTATTATGCCAATTATGCCACAACCCAAAATTTTACCATGGTATAGTGCAGTATACCAGTGGTATACTGCTCAGTATATTATTTTGCTGTGCTTCTTACTCTATAGTTTATATACTCCTTCAAGAAGGTAAGTCCTACTTATTATTTTATTGGATATTTACTTGTATAAATGTATGCAATGTTTATTTTTTGTGTGGGATCGTAAGTCTCAACAGTACATTCAAGTGGGATTATATGTCCTAGTAGTTTTAGCAACTGACATGGGAGTGGAATGAGTGAAGTACATGGCAAAAAGACTGCTGTGAAGTATCCATAAATTAACAGAAAAAGATAACAATAAACATACCATCCCTTCTGAAGAATTTATCCTGAAACAAAAAAATTTTTTTCCAGAAATTTCCTTGGTTTACCTGGGTATGGTGACACACACCTGTAATCCCAACACCTGGGACACAGAGAGGGGACTGGAAGTTGAGGCTAGCCTGCACTACCTAGTAAGTTTTTTGACTACCTGTCAAAAAACAAAAACAAAACCCCAAATTAAAAAATTCTTTTTTCTTTAAAAAATACCTCAAGTAGATTTTGCAGTGTTTTCTTTTGCATTTTTAACAAATATACATTGCTTAACCTGAACAGTAGTGCCTTTAATCCTAGCAACTCAGGAGGCAGAGGCAGGAGAATGGCAACTTTGAGGCCACAGGCAGCCTGCGTGCATAATTTAGCGAGACCCTATCTCAAAATAAAATAAAAGTAAAAAGTGGGCTGGGGGTGTGGCTCAGTGATTGAGCACTTACTGGCAAAATGCATGTGAGGTCCCATGTTCAACTTCCCAGTACCATAAAAAAAGAAAAAAAATTTATCTTAATTATATATATATTTTTTTTTACATTTTGCTTAATCAAAGTACTTCATGTAAAGGAGAAGTTAATGTGAGCAATGCACAATGAAATGAATGTATGGAAATGTCATAAGACTCACTAAGTTGTAATTAAAAATCACTAATAAAAAAGTTTTTAAAAAGTACTTCAAAACAGTACTCAAAATCTGTGCATTTTAATATTTGTGGATTTTTCCAAATATCTGTTAATAGTTTAAACTTAAAAGAATTTCCTCCAAGAGCATCTCTTCAGTATTTTCTAATTTTTCAACCAAAGGAAATGTTTGAAAAATTTTTTTTTAATTGTTTCAGTGAGGAAAATAAGATTTTAAATACACACATGCACACACACACACACATCTTTATATCTTATTTTTTGTCTTTTTCCTGAGGCTTGGTGTTTTAAGAGACTGACTTTACAAAGGATATAAATATGGTAAACAGAAAGAAAACCCGAAACAATTAGCCATTGAAAAATTCTATGAATAGCAGAAAAGCGCTGTCAAATATAGGGTCAGAAAATGAGCTCCCAGGCTGGAAGGCATTCAAGGGAAGAGTTGCCTCCTCAAAGTAGAGGTAACCTTAATGACAATGGGGCAAATGTCCTAAGACCTTCTTTTGCTGATGTGGCACAACTCAAAATGAGAAGAAACAGTGGTTGTAACATTGGGTTCAAACATAAAAAGATCATGTACACGGTATAGTACTGGGTAGTGTTTTGTTCTGTTGTACACAGGGTTGCTATGGGTCAGATCTGACTTCACAGTACCCAACAACAGTAAGAAAAGTAAAAAGAAAAAAGTGAAATTAACATCTTATATGAATATTGCTATGTGATCAAATATTATATGATCAAAATATTGTTTCAACATGTGGTCAATTTTTTAAAATAATGGTAGAATATATTGTGTTATATGAGGTTTTCAAAATCTGGCATGTATTTTACACTTTCAGCCCTATTCAAACTAGCCATATCTCAATGTTAGTGTCACAGGGATAGTGGAGAGCACTGGCCTGTAAGACACTTATTAGGAAATTCATTCAGTGCCTTAAACTTTAAGGTTTAGAGAATCAAGAATCTGTGGGGAATTTCTTAATATTGGGATAAAGATGTAATAAAGTCAAAAGACATCAAGAAAATTTTCATTTTAATAAGCAAATGGGATCAAAACAAGTTTCTAGTTCTCTACCTTTTGGAAAATCTATCAATAAATGATCTACTTATAAATGTGGACCAAATAAAGTCCTTTATTGATGTTAATATAACCTAGTAGCTAAAAGCACAAACTGTGCCCCCAGGCAGTCCTAGGTTTGGGAAGAACTCTAAAACCCACTAACTCTGATCTTCACCTCACTGGTAATGTGGAGTAGGACCACTGTAAGAATTAAGGATTAGCATAGTAATTGTTCAACACTGATAGATATTATATCTCCTAAATGATTATGAATCATTCATCACTGTCTCCCCAGTAAAACATTTATGATTTTTCCCTTTTTTCTTTTCTGGTAATGGATGATGAACCCAGGGCTTCGCACATGCTAGGCAAGTGCTGTACTCCTGAGCTGCATTCCCCGCTTTTTTTTTTTTTTTTTTTTTTTTTGAGACAGCATCTTGCTGAGTTGCACAGGTTGCCTCTCTGCTCTCAAACCTGTTATCCTCCTGCCTCAGCCTCCTGAGTCGCTGGGATTACAGGTGTGCTCCACTGTGCCCGGTTCTGCTTCTGTTCTGTTAAAAATATCTAACAGAAATAGTCAACACTGGCAGAGTAACTGATATAAATAAAATGATACTATCAAGAAAAAAATATGTGAATTCCTAGAGGTACCATTATTCTGCCTAGATTGCATATTTAATGTAAAAACAAGGTATCTGAGGTTGAGTTCCTAAATGAGAACCCAGGGGTGAGGGCAAAGACTTAAGTCATATTCTGAGCACAAGGGAAATGAGGCAGACATTTATTATATGTAGGTGCAACAATTTTTTACTTTTGTTTTTGTTATGTCTTGTTTTCTCCTGGTAATTAGGTATAAAACCCTTAAAACAGAAACAGTCCTGTCTTTAGAGGCAGGAAGAAAACAGGGAGATTGAAAAAATGTACATTCTTCTCTTAGGTTTGTAGAAGAGCATCAGTTCTGGAAACTGACCTAACAAAAAGGACCTTGAATGTTCCTGGACTTTTGCCAAAAGAACAAGAGACAAGTTTGGGTGAAGAAGGAGCCCCTAAAGCCAAGCTTCTTCCCTGCTGTGTGCATGAAGCAGCTAATGGAAGTATAGAGCTGCCAGATCTGTAAGGTAATATATACAGTTGTATCTAACGGACTCTAAGCAGGCACAATGTCAGTTTACTAAAAACTCTCCTTTGGCTACCTATCATTTGTTTCCCTCTTATCAATTCTATACATATGGACTATATACATACTGTACACAGTGCATTCTGGTTGGAAAGACAAGCCTAGGTATAGGTGGGGTGCTAGAAATTGTCTGGAGACAATTTCAAACTACACAGTACCTATCTCCATATGCAATAGGTCTGATGATTATCACTGCTTTAAGAAAGCTGGTCTTGAACATCTAAAAGCAATGTGAGAGAAAAAAATAATCTAAATAAGGCTCGTATTTTCTAAATTCCAAGAAAACTGGGAGTAAAAATATTTACAACTTATAATTTCACCCAGAAATGGTCATCATAGTGACTAATAGATAATTTCTCACAACTACAGGAAATACTTCTCTCCCAACCATAAAATTCTCATTATCTTACTGGATTTTTCTCACAAACAAATAACACCAAAGTAATCTTCAATTCTTTTTTTTTTTCTTTTGGCATGGCAGTTGATAAACTCTGTCACAAGATACTTAAGACAATAGAAAATGTTGGGTGGATGCTATGCTCTAGCGGCTAAAGCAAGTTTGGTGGATTTTGAGCACTATCATTAGTTCCCCTTAGTCCCCTGAAAAGTTGCTGCAAAAAAGCAGTTTGAATTCCTAAGTCTAGACCCAAGCTATCCAATAAATATATAATGTGAGCCACAAATTAATGAACTACCAAGTAATCCAGCTATACCACTCTTAGGCATATACCCAAAGGAAGACAAATCATAGTAACACAGGCACACCTGTACTTCCAGGTTTTTTGCAGCTCTCTTCATACTGAAAGGGTAAAGAATCAGCTCAGATGCCCATCAACAGATGATTGGATTTTTAAGTGTGGTATATATACACAATGGAATATTATTCAGCAGAAAAGAATGAAATTATGTCATTTAAGCAAAATGAATAGAACTAGAGATAATCATTTTAACTCAAATAACCCAGACTCAAAAAGAGAAGTATTACATGTTTTTACTTATATCCAGGAGCTAGACCTACCTTAAAGAAAAAAAAATATGTATATGCATATATACATATACAATTGAATATATATAAGAGAAGAAAATACAAGGAAACCCATCATAAGGAGGGAGGGGACTAGTGAGTAAAGAAGAGGAATGAGAAAATCAGGAGGGGGAGGATGAGCAACACACGAGGGTAAAAAGAGAGAAAAAGTACAAAATACAGGTAGCAATTCTATGAAAATCCCATAATGAATCTCACTATATTGTATGTGATTTTTAAAGTAATCATATTACATACCTCATAAATATGTACAATGATCCCTTTGTATTAATAAAAATTTTTTGTAAAATGTTTAAGGAGATTGGAAGAGTCAACAAAATTGATTTGTTAATCATAGTAAATACATGAAATGGATTATCATCCTGTACCCCATTAAAGTGTACAATCAGAATATTTAATAAAAAACTACCCTATTTTATTCAATCTAATATATATAAATTATCTCAAATATTACCGAGATAGAATTTTTGAGATATTTGAGCTGGGCGTGGTGACGCATGCCTGTAATTCCAGCGGCTCAGGAGGCGGAGGCAAGAGGATCGCAAGTTCAAGCGTAATTTAGCGAGACCCTGTCTGAAAAACCGAAAAAAAAAAAAAAAAAAAAGGGCTGAGGGCGGGCAGCTCGGTGATACAGGGTGATACAGCACTCGCAAAGCATGCAAGATGCAAGCGTGAGGCCGTGGGTTCAACCCCCAGTACCGCAAAAAAAAAAAAAAAAAAAAGTTTCTTTGAGATATTTTATCTTTTCTCTTACTATATATTCAAAGTAACGTGTATTTTAAGTTTACAGCATCAATTAACTTGAACTAGTCACATTCCTGGTGTCCACACGGACTGTTGTTAGGTGCCGTCAAGAGCGACCCTAATAGGGTTTTCAATGGCTGATTGTTTGGGGAGTGGATTGTCACATCCTTCTCCCATTTTTGCGGTGCTGGGAATCAAACTTGGGACCTCAGAGACTGCAGAGTGGTGCCCTACCAACTGAGCTAAACTACCGGCGGCCAACCTGAACGTCGGAAGTCTAGACAAATCAGAGCCCAAGATTCTCAGGTGCAGAGGGGAAGAAGAGTATAGGGACTTCTAAGTGATTCTCACGTGTGCTTCACCTCAGGGCACAAAGTAATTTTCAACAACAATCTTTTTCCATAGTACTGGATTTAAAGCTGAGTTAAAAAAGGATTTTCACAAGACACGCGGTCCTTCTCTGCCAAACCGGCTGAACCCTGCCCAGAGAACGCCCAGTTACTTGGCGGCTAGCACACTGGTCATTCTCTTGGAAATCTGCTACTCATCCTAAAACAGTCGTCGTTAAACCTGAGGTGTGCTACACCTTTCTCTGACATTTGTCGTTGAACTGAACCTGTCTTCACGGTCAACGTCTCTGTCCTGTTGTCCCAGCTGTCACCACCCAGTCTCCAGCTTCCCTCTCGCAAAGTGCGCGCGCTGAAGCTGCAAGGCCATTTCCACCTCGGGCGACGGTGTTTCCTCCCCAGTCTACCCAAGCGCTCTCTGCCGTCACTCTCCAAAACACTGTCAAGGGGAGCTGTGGGGACCTTGGAGCGCTGTCGAGAGGCGGGTGTCCATTCCCTAAGTGTAACCCCAGGCTTTCAGCCTTTTGGGGCGTCTCAACAAGCACACGTCTACCGTGGGACGACCTGTCCCTGCCGGGGGCGCGCCGTCTGCCGCGGTAAAGGCGAGCCCGCCGCCCACCCCCCACGCTGGCCCGGCCCTACCTGCCGCGGCGCAGCTCCCCAGTCTCCCCGCGGGGGCCCTGCGCGTCCCACCCCGTCATCGCCACCGCCCCTCGGGGGCCGGGCGTCCGGGGGCTCCTCCCCCGGCCCGCGGGGCCGTCTGGGCAGCTGCGGCAGCGGTGGCTCTCCGGTCTCCGCGCTGCGGCCCTCAAGCTCCTCGCCGCCCGAGGCGCTGCTGTCCCCGCTGCCGCGGCGCTTGCTGGGAGAGGCGGAAGGCTCGGCCATGACCCCCGCATCGATTTTGCGTTTCCTGGGTAGCCCGGGACGCGCGGCTCCCGACTGCGGGATCCAGAGCGGCGGCGGCGGCGGCGGCGGTTCCTCCGTGAGGTCGCAGAGCAGTAGCCGCTTCCACGGCACGTGGAACGTCAGGGGTTCCGCCGCACGCCGCTTGGCCATGGGCCCGGAAGCTCGGGCGGAGCCGGCCCGGCGCGGGCCACCGAACGCTGATAGCTGCAGGGGCGGAGGGCTAGGGCGAGGTGCACGAGGGAGGACGAGGCTGGAGCGGGTGAGGCGGTGTCTAGGTCGGGAGGGCAGAGGGGGTGGGGCGGCCAGGCTCCGGCGCCGCTCACCGGTGCCGCCTAAGCCGCGGCCCGGACGTTGGGCAGCCACCGCGAGGCGGAGGAGATTCGAACCTGCGCACAAATGTGCGCGCGCGCATTCGCTCCAGGCAGGCGCCGCCGCTGGTTGGTGGAGACTCGCGAGGCGCGCTCCCGAGCGCCCTCGCGGCCGGAAGTGCGCTCTCGGTAGGGGTTGGCGGGAAGGCTGGGGCGGGCGGGTGGTGTGGCCCGCCGGAGGCGTGACCCTTTCTTCTGAGCGCAATTAAAACAAAGATTATTCACATTTTGTGTACACCAGTGTTAAGAGGCTTTATGCTCAGTTATTCCTCAAAACCAATAGACAGGAAGCGGGGTCGAGAGAAGTAGCAAAAACTAACATGCAAAAAAACCAAAGTCATTTGCGGCATCTTCCTTGGAAAGTACAGTAAGCTGCTGGGGGTTGCTAGGCAAGTGGTCCTTCACGAAGCTGCATTCCCAGCCCAGTTTTTATTTTTTATTTTGGGAGATTGGGTTTCTCTGAGTTGCACAGGCAGCCTCAGGACTTGAACTCTCGACCTTCCTGTCTCAGCCTCTTGAGTTCCTGAGATTACAGGCATATGCCATGGCGCCCGGCTAAACTCTCTTGCCTAAAAACTTGGAAGTTGCAGACGAGATGCGCTTTTATTTAAAATAGCTGTGTAACTGGCAAGAACCAAGCCAGCTGCATACCTCCTCTGTTTTCCACCTAAAAGTGATTGCTGCAGTGGGCAGACTGCAAGTTTCTTCATCATAGCAAAATTCTGAGTTGTGAGGCGAAGTGAGATGGAGACAACTGCAATGTAGTTGCCTTAACTTACATTTTAATCGTTTGCTGAAGACAGTCACCAAGTAAACAAAGGTAGAAGAGAGAAAATAAGGCTATTGTCAGTGCTCCGAAGAGAGAAACTTGTAATCGTGTGTGTGTGTGTGTGTGTGTGTGTGTGTGTGTGTGTGTGAGTGAGGATGGGGTGGGGTGGGGTTCGTGTGATAATTCTATTCCAGTTGTAGGTACTGCCATAAATAACTACTCCGTGCACTACACCTCTAGGGGATTGTGAGAGGATAGAACAATTATTTACTTACTAATAAGCTCAGAACTAGGGTAAGAAGCAATAGAGAAATCAATTTGGGGAGAATTTTCTTCTTTACAATACCAAGAGTATAGCTCTAATTATTTAATTTTAATTTTATTTTTATGATTCTCATCATAAAAACTTTGTATCTTTTTCAAGTTTATTCCTACTGTATAATGTTTGTAAATAGTAGTTTTCTCCTAAATGACATTTCTCTGAGTTATTGTTGCTGCTCTGTGTTCTTTTTAAACATTTTGCAAGTAGAACTTTTTTTCCCCCAGTACTAGGGGGTTGATCCCAGGGCCTAGCACATACTAGGCAAGTGCTGTACCAAAGACCTGCACCCCTAGCCCCTTTTTTTATTATGAGACAGGGTCTCACTAAATTGTATGTATGAGAGATTTCTCTTGACCTTGAGTCCAATCTGCATGCGATTCTAACCCACATCTGATTTTGTACAACTGCTGAAAGGGTGCAACTTTGAGAATGTATGGTATTTTGAGCCTTTGCTGTGGACCAGGCAAAATTCTACAACCTTGAGTTGTAACAGTGAACAAACAAAAATCTCTGCCCAAACTCTCAGTGAAGCTTGTATTGGGTGTGGGGGGGCTGACATTAAATAATACATCTATCAGATGGTAAGGAAAAATACAAATAAGGCAGGATAAGAGGAATAGGAAGGGTTTGTGTAGGTGGTCAGGAAGGCCCTCTCTGTTGAGACTGTTGAGCAAAAACCTAAGGAAAGCGAGGGGGCAAGTCATGTACATAGAGATAGTGATCCTAGGTAGAGGTAAAAGGGAGCATGAAATGTCCAAAAGTACAAAATAACAAAAGAATGCTTGGCTTGAGCAAGGGACAGCAAAAAAGCCATTGGGGTCTTCTCTCTCTTAGTGTTTCATTTTGGATGGATTCTGTGTCTTATGTTAACTAATCTCTCTTTTCATGCCTCATCTGCTATGGTATACTATGCCATACAGTATACTTTTCTCAGTGTACATCTGCAGGAGGTCAGTTTGGATCTTTTTTTTAATCTCTGCTGTGTCTCTAATGTTTTGGACATAGGGAATCCAGTTGTGCCATTTTAATGTTCTTCTTTGCTAATTATAACATCAGTGTCAATTCTGGGTTAGTTTCAGTTGACTGATTTTTCTATGGTACATGTTTTCCCATCTTTCTAACTTTTGATTGGCTGTCAGATGTTAATTTTACTTTATTTGGTGGTAAATATTTTTGTATTCCTAGATATATTCTTGAGTTGTGTTCTAGGAGGCTATTAATATTCATAGAAATAGTTTGACCTTTTGGATCTTGCTTTTAAAACTTGTTGAATAGGACCTGAGCATGAATTAGGGCTAGTTATTCTCCACTGAAGTGTTCTAGCTTTCCACCACTGCCTCAAAATACCCGAGATGGTATACTAATAGGAGGAAAGGGGTTTTTTGGCTCGCAGCTTCAGTCCATAGTTCAACAGCACTGTAGCTTTCAGCCCGTGGCAGCATGGTTACATCATAGCAGGAGTAAGTGGTGGTAAAGGACTGTTCACCTCATGGTGGCCAGAGGCAGAAAGAAACCAGAAAGGGCATGCCCAATGACCTGCATTACTTCCACCACCTTCCAACTGCACCAGAGGCTGGGGACCAACCCTTCAACACATGAGCCTTTGTAGGACACTTATCCAAATTACAGCATGAAGACTTCTCGGTACCACACCCAGGACCTTATGAATGATGGGGTCTTCCAGTCTGGTCATGGGAACAAGCACTGCAAACAGTGTTCCTGAAAGGATATTATCATCAGTGATTTTCTATATGGTGGGATATTGTGGAACAATGACAGAGGCCGTCTGGGCCACCTCGGTTATTTTGATGTCACTGGGATCTTGTGTGGTGTGTTAAGTAATTTTCTTTTCTTCCCCAGTACTGTAAAATTCAATCTAGGGCCTTGCGCATGCCAGGTAAGTGCTCTACCACTGAGCTGTACTCCCAGCACCTCTTTTATTAAACTTTTTTTATTTTGAGACAGGGTCTTGCTATCTTGCACAGGCTACCTCTGGCCTCACACTCCCAATCCTCCTGCCTCAGCCTCCTGAATCACTAGGGTTGCAGATGTGCATCACAGCACCCAGCTGTTAGTCACTTTTCATTGCTGTGACAAAATAACTGAGAAAACTTAAAGGAGGAAGGATTTGTTTTGGCTCATGGTTTCAGGGTTTTCAGTCAGTGGTCACTTGGTTGTTACTTCTGGGCCCTTGCATGGTGAGGCACATCATGGTGGAAAGCATGTGGCAGAGCGAAGTGGCTCGCCTCATGGTGGGTGGAGGCAAGGTGTGAAAGACACTGTGAGTGTGTGGGTGTGTGTCAGGGACATGATATACTCTTCAGAGGACACCCCTTCCCCATGACCTACTTCTTCCCACGAGGTCCAACTTGGTAATAGCCCATTCAGTATGAACTCATCAGTGAATTAACCCATTGATGAAGTTAGTGACCTCATGATCCAGTCACCTGCCAATATCACCACCAGCTGGGATTCAAGCCTTTAACACAGGAGCCTGTTAGCCCTAACATGTGGGTTACAAGTTGCTTCACTAGAGGTTAAGCCCCAGCTTCTGGCTTCTACCGTCTTCTGTTGGGAAACAATTTTGTATCTGTTGGGAGACATGAGCCTCTTGCCTTTCGACACTTCATGCAAGCAGAGACACTGGCAACCTTTATTCCAGATAGCTTTTCAAGAATATTTGTAAAGAGTTGGAAGACAGAGATAACCTCTCTCTCAGGAAGCACAAGACAGGTGTTTATTGTCCAGTATAATGGGGAAAGTCACTCATGCTTACTGCTTGGTCATTGTTAGGTTAAAGTTTCCAAAGCTCATCAATGATTAAAATTTCCAAAGCTTGGAGTTCCTCTCTGTAATGCAACCCAAATGCTTGTGCAGGCATCTCCTGGCACTTCTATCTTGAGACTGGGTCTAAGTTACACAGGCTGCCCCTGGCCTTGAACTTGCAATCCTCCTGCCTCTGCCTCCCAAGTCTCTGGGATTATGTCACCAGGCACTTTTTAAGGCACTCTGGGCCTGATTGAACTGGTGTAAA
This sequence comes from Pedetes capensis, assembly GCA_007922755.1. Classification (NCBI taxonomy): domain Eukaryota; kingdom Metazoa; phylum Chordata; class Mammalia; order Rodentia; family Pedetidae; genus Pedetes; species Pedetes capensis. Next base: position 19,491 of record VMDO01004051.1, read on the forward strand.
ATTAATACTTTGGCAACTGCTATTACTGTGTGCAGTAAACTGACCTGTTTTTGACACAGGCATCTTCTGTATTCATTCATGATACTGTTACAGGCTTACTTCCTAACTTGAAAGTAGGGTAAAATCTCAGATTCTTTATAATTGACTTTCATAGCCTCAGATGAAATGCCACACAGGTCATGGGATCTGATCTCACCAGCAGCTTGAGTCAGATGCCACAGTTTTAAAGCCCAAGGAATTCCCTTCCCTTGAGCAAACTGACCAGTAGATCCATTCTCTTTCTGATCGACTGTTCTTAGGCTTCTCTCAGATGTCTGCATGTAGCCCTGTGCCTGCCTCTTCGTGAAGCACTTTGGCATGTGCATAGACAGAAAGCAAGGGGTCCTGGAGGATGGACACTCATTGGATGCTGGAGGCAGATAAGGAAATAGCAGCAGTGCTCACACGTTGAACCTGGAGACAGAGGTTAAGGGAGAAAAACACTGACGAATCTCCTCCCCCCCACCACTGCTCACAGTCCTGGTGGACTAACCTCCTCTGCCCAGGCACTCCCAGCTAGGAGAGAACCTGGTCTCTTGCCAGCTGTGCTATCACACTTGATGCATATGTCAAACTTCTTGATCTGGGTTCCTGGAGGAAAAGTGGCACCTTAAGTAAACCTATAGGGTTTGGACAGGGCTTGCCACAGACAAAGGAAACAAGTTGTTGGGGCGCTCCTAAGGGTTCATAGAAAGCTAAGCTGGCAGGTGTTAGAATAGCAGATTATAGCAGGCAGCCAAAATGAAAGTAGAAGTTGAGGCTTTAATTACTTGCTAAAATAGAAGAGGCTAAATCACAGAAGGCACCAACTTCCCTCTTTCCACATGCCCCCCATCCCCACCCCAACTGTACACTAGGTCAGATGGAATAATACAGCTGGGTCCTTTTCTCACTGCTTAGGAAGACTCTAAAAAGGCTCCTGCAGTTTTGTGGAAGGGGAAGGGATGAGGAGGGTTATGGCTTGGATCTCAAACGTCCCCTCAAGGCTCATGTGATCCACAATGCAGCAATGTGCAGAGGTGGGGCTTTGGGAAAGTTACTGTATTGTGGGGCTCTGACACCATCAGTGGATTAATCCATTGATGGGCTCATCATTTGATGGGCTACTGTGAGGTGACGGGAATGTAGGGGGTGGGAGGAGCTGAAAGGTGGATGTCCTTGGGGGCTGTATCTCATCTCCCACCCCTTCCCCTCACACACTCCCTCTGCCTGCTTCCCAGCTGCCATGAGGCGAGCAGTTCTGTTCCACCGCATGCTCCCCACTATGATGTTCTGCCTCACCACCACCCAGATAAAACACAGCCCAGGGGCCGGGCTCGGTGGCACATGCCTGTAATCCCAGCAGCTCAGGAGGCTGGAGGATCGCAAATTCCAGACCAGAGGCAGTCTGCATAATTTAGCGAGACCCTGTCTCAAAAAGTTAACAAAAAATGGGCTAGGGGTGCAGCTCAGTGGTCCAGCACTTGCAAAGTATGCAACCGCAAGGCCCTGGGTTCAACCCCCAGTACCACACTAAAAAATTAATTTAAAAAAAAAAAAAATACAGCCAAGGGACCACAGACTGAAACTGTGAGCTAAAGTAAACCTTTCCTCCTTTAAGTTGTTTTTCCAAGGTCTTGTCATAGCAACAGAAAGCTAACACAGGAGAGAGAAGAGGATGGGCTAGGAGTGGAAAAAGTACCAACTAAGAATAAAATGTTTGATGTCCTGCTTCTCCCCTAGCAGGCCTCAGCAGAGGCGCTTAAGGAAGTCCTCCCAGTGGCGAACAGTAATTCAAGGAAATGAACTCAGAAGATCTTAAGTGCTTGTATTACTAATGGCTGTTCCTTGAACTCTCTTCTACTGTTTGCCTTTGGAGGTCTTTTTCTGTTATTTAACAATACTAAAGATCAAGATTAATCTTTTTCTTTGGTGGATTCAACTTCATTACAGTGAACTTGAATGAAACAAAGTAAAAATAATTAGTACAAAGCCTGGCAAACTCAAAAGTCAAATACCCATATTACTGGGCTTTCTAAAAGCATATAAAAATAGGCTAACCAAGGGCCCAAAAGTATATGTGTTTAATTAAGTACAATGCCCATATCTATGGTTTTCACTGACTTAGATGGAAACAACCAAGCAGATATTGTTTCATAGCAACTGGCAGATTTAATATTCAAGAAAAATTTAATTCCATCATATACATTAAAAATATAGGAAATTTCATGCAGACATGAAGCTTCCAATTCAGCCTTTGTGGCAACTTTTAGAATGAGAATTACATATAAATACAGTACACTTTATAGTTCTCAAACCTCATAATTTTATACTGTGATTTATACAGATTCTCTGTATATTTTATATATCTCACCTTGCTCACTTAATTAACATATCCTAAATCTGCACCACTTCAGAATAAGGAAGTTTCTTAAAAAGGCAAACACAATCAATTGCTTTATGAAAATGAGAACATTTGTATATAGAGCTAATTTAAGAAAAAAAATTTAAAAATTTAAGGCTTACACGCTTTCATAGCTAGGACTAAACTTAAGAAATACAAAATTAAATAAATCCTCCAGTGACTCTTGTATTACTGATTAATACCACATTTTCAAGTTTAGAGTGTATTAACCGCAAAAGCTATGAGAAAACATGATGCAAATTTGTAGAGTATGTAAGAAATAGTATTCATGATGAGGGAGAAATTAAAAACAAATGAAATAACTGAATTCAGAGTTAACTAAGGTATATTCTATAATTTAAATATATAAGTAACATTATTAAAGAATAAAACTTGACAGAAAAACTTAGCTAACGAAACCATCCCACCAGTGTCAACCTATTTTTGCCTTTGTGAAAAAACAAAGATCAGGTTATAAAAAAAGGAAATTCTTATCAGTGAATAAAAAATATTTCTAAATTACTCAAAAAACAGCATGCATTCCTTCTTGTTCAATGGATAGTTTTTAAATACTTATGCTTTTTTAGATTTTGTTTCCTTAAAAAATAATTTGGAGAGATTTTCCCCCTTGCAAGTAATTTCAATTTCATTTAAGTAATGAGAATTCCCACCAAAGGAAAGCCTGCCAAGTATTGAGTGATACAAAAGCCAAAAAATAGCAAACAAAACAAAACCACACAGGTTACAGACTTCCCTAACTTGACAAGTCAAAGTAACTCCACTGAATACTGCATAATGGGGGTAAAGATCACAAAAGTTCCCACATTGTTTGCAGAATCCTATTCTCAACTAGGAAGATAGGGTTTAGCAATCTTATAGCAACACCTACAACCTATGTGACAACAAAGGTCTAAAGACTAAAAAAGTAACTTTTCCTGTTAAAACAGGACATTTTAAAGTACATCTAATCCAAACTGCCACAGAGGTCACTAAAAGCAATCGCAGTCATCTGTCAAAATATTCAACAACAGATCTTTCTGTTCTCCAAGAAACAGTTAAAGCATTAGTCATCTCTGCTTTCCAACCTACTGGAAACAGAATAACATATATCAAAACAAAACAAACAATAAACAAAAAACAAAATAACAAAAAACAGGAAAAATCCCTCCATTAAAGATCTGCTAGAGGTAGAAATTTAAAGCAGCATGCACACTGTTTAAGATGTATCAAGGAACACAACTGACATTAATCTAAAATTACATAAATGCCTGCTGGTACCATGATGAAGACACAGAACATGGGCAGTAATTTATCCCTGATTTTCATATTCAAAATTTCCCACATTAATACTATTATGACAGTTTTTACTACTATATAATTTTTAACTAAAAAGTGCTTGCTTTCATAATCCAGATAATCTAAAGAAAAGACATTATTGTAAACATCATACAAACTCTGTATTCTAGTTTGTAATCATGTATTTCAAATGGGCAGATTTAACTCTTATTTTTCCAATTTTCTAGCACTACTTTCAAAACAGGCTTTTCTGCCTTACTTAGAGCCAGATGTGGTGGTGCACAACTGTAATCCCAGTGACTCCGGAGGCAGAGGCAAGAGGATCACATGTTCGAGACCAGAGGCAGTCTGCGTAATTTAGTGAGACCCTGTCTCAAAAAAGTAAAAAAAAAAAAAACAAAAAAACGAGGTGGAGGTGCAGCTCAGTGGTACAGCACTTGCAAAGCATGCAAGTGTTAGGCCCTGGGTTCAATCCCTGGTACCGCAGGAAAAAAAAAAAAAAAAGGAATTCTTGGATCTCATACATTTCAAAAGTAATCCATGATGGCTATTCTTTCATAGTGTTCTATTTAGTGTGGCTAAAATACTTTATTTCTCAATTACCTGTGTGTTTTTTACTGACCTGTGGTACAGTTAAATTTAACATTTCATAATTAAATGTAGCATTTCACAAAAATGAAATGTTTGATGCTTCCCTAAGTTCAGGTGATCTAGAAAAAATAAAATCAACTAATCTGAATGATAAAATAGGCACATATTTTATGAATAGATTGCTCAGGTCCAATGTGAACTGAAAGTCCCAATTCCAGATGTTGAAAATGACAGAGGATCCTTAGACTTTTCTAAAAATAACACATGCAATGTATATAAAACCAAAAAGATTAGTATGGACTTCAATACTATCAGTCATTGATATGGCAGACTTGCAACATAGACAGCTTCATGAAGACACTGGAGTTTAGGTTTTTTCCTACAGAAAAACAATTCTGGGCTTCAAAGAAAAAGTATACTTAAAGATATTTCATCCATTTTCACTTGTGTAGTACAAATCTGCATGGCATAGTATATTTCTGAAAAAAAACAATAGACATTATTAAGAAAATAGACACTTTCTATACTTTGTTAGGAATAGAAGGCACCACTGATTTTAAGTTGTGTCCTGTCATCATTGATAGTTGATTTTGAATTGTTTATTTCAGCATTTGTTCTTATTAAACTTTTCTCTAGGTGTATCACTCAAGACCATTATTGTGGTTTCCGGACCACAAACAACACACATTCATAGTAGTATTTCATCATAGAGAGATCATTCACAGTATATGTTGATAATACAGATTCTTTCTCCACCTGCAATGCAAACAAAAAATCATAATAATAATGAAGATTGTGATGACAATACCACTAACAAATACTGAATACTTTTAAGTGGTAAGCACTTTCTTAAGCATATCTAAACAACTATCCCTGTAAGACTGGTATTATCGGTAATCCCACTTTACAAAGAACAGGTTTGTAAATTGCTCAAGATCACACCACTAATATGTGGTGGAATTGGGATTCAAACTCACGCAGTCTTAATTCTAGAACTTCAACTCTAAACTACTGTAATACATTGCTTCTCTTTATTCTTAAGAACAAATCTGCTATTTACTTTTTAAATGAATGGAATGCTTCTAAACAAATGAATAACTGAAACACACTAGCCAAAGTATCATAAAACATTTCACACACATGGCTAAAAAAAAATCAAGGAGTGTAAAAAAACATGCAGAGAGCTCCATTTATTGTACACCTCCCCTCCTACCACCTTACTTCCTCACTAGGGCCTAATCTCCTTGGAATCTATCAGTGAGAGATTACTAAGGCCAAAATTATAATGATTAGCAGCCATTTATTGAAAGCCTATTGCACCATAATTTTCTCTTTAAAACACTGCCTGTATCTTTATAATTCTGAAAAGTGTAATATTATCTATATTTTACAGGTGAGAAAAGAGATGTTAAGAAGTAATTACCTACATTCCCATTCAAAGGCAGTGGAAATTAAACTGTGGCAATATTTTATACCATCCTTACCTCTAGCTGGAATCCATATTGCAGAAACACGTTTTTAATATCCTCATAGCTCAATTCTATGGAAAGTTCATTTGCCAAATTTTCAAAGTGGTACAGTAGAGGACCTATGGTTTGAAGATACCATGAATGAATTACTTGTATATAAGCATGCACTAGTGGCTGTGTTAGAAGGAATTCCAAGTTAATTAAGTTGAGCAGTAGATCAGACAAAAACCAAAAGGAGAAGAACCATTATATTTGCTAAGGACATTATCCAAACCTTCAAAACTTTGGCTCAGTAACAGCACAGAGCTGGGCCTGCACTCTTGAGGAATCCTGAGTATACCTGCCCAGCAGGGATTATCCACACCATGCACCTTTGCCTTTACCTGGAACTCTTAGGTTACTGAAGTAGTAAGTGAACCAGAGAATGTTAACTGCAGTTACAAAGTAGCTATGTGGAAAGTGAGGAGGACTCAAAGATAGCCTGGGTAAGAGTGTGGAGGTGGAGAGAAGTCACAGGAAAGGCTTCTAAGAAGGAGGTGACACAGAAGCTGGTTGTTTGAGTGCAGTATTCACACCCCAGCTTCAATGCCCTATGCACTGGGTGTCTGTGGGCCAGTCATTAACTCTGCCTCACCTGCAGCATGACTTCCATGTGAGAAGACAGGTGCAACACACCTGTCATAAAGTAAATGACAGCTATTGCAGTTATCTTTATGACTTGCTCCCCCTTACTATTCTCTCATTTCATACATTCAAGGAATTGACATCTGATTCAAACCAGGGCATTCCAGTGTTTCAGTCTCTCACATTTTGCCCAATCCATCAACTTCATCCCAAGCAACATTATCACTTAACAGAGCTCAGAGTACTCTATCTAGTCTTCTCTTGACTTTTCATTGTATTACTTATAAATCTTGCATCCTGTTCTCTACCTCAACTCCACATAAAATGCTAATCATGGGAGATAAAAATAACAAATTGGATTTTTTTGTGCCCAAGAGACGTACCACCCTATGGATCATACTTAGGGTAAAAGTACTCCCCCCCCCCCATTTTATATCCTGATCATAAATATAATTTATAATATTAGCGCTTATTTTTCCCAAAAGAGAGTAACAGTGGTTCCTTATCAAACTATTGTATCATGCCTACATTACTGTTACGTGTCTTAGTACTAGTAAGAGTGGTCTTGGCTACCATTTACTGAACATGTATTGTGTCCAAAACGGTCTCAAAGCCCTTTTTTTGTAAGAATGTAGGGCCTCAGCAATGTCCAGCTTTTAAAGCTTATGCTTTTTCTGCTCCATTTTATGACAGCCTCTGACAATATTTTCTAATTAGTTTGCAAACTACATGTCAAGGAATATGTCTTAAATTTCTTTTGATTCTACCAAAATGCTTAGCATGGTGCTGGAATGTACAGATGAAGTATCTATAATTTTACCAGTGGAAAACAGCTGTGGCAAATATTTTCTACAGTCTCTGGTTACAGATGGTGCTTCAACAAGTATCTCCACATATTTCATTTTCCCCTTAAAAAGATGTTTCTTGAAAGTCAAAGAGAATAACTTTGATTCAAATAGCCAAAATGCTTTCCAAATGAGTTGACAGTCCCTTATCTGAAGTATTTGGGACTAGAAGTGTTTTGGATATTAGAATATCTGCATAGGTATAATGAGATATCTTGGGAAAGGGACCTGAGTCTAAATACAAAATTCAGTTATATTTCCTATCACACAGCCTGATGGGTTTTTTTTTTTTTCCTTCTGTGGTCCTCAAGATGGAATCCAGGGTGTTTCACTGGAGAGGCAAGCACTCTGCCACTGAAGGAAATTTTATACAATATCTGTAATGCACATTCATTTCTACTGTGATCCACTGCATGAGACCAAATGTGGAATTTTCCACTTATCAGTGTGCTCTGAAAAGTTTTACATTTTGAAGTATTTTGGATGTTTGGATTAGGGATGCTCCACATGTATATTTTCACACACAAATGCAATGGTAAGTACTTGTTTCAACGCCTTAGCAAGTGATGAGATGCAATATACAGTTACTTGGGAAAACAGGTTGGTAGTTTCCTATGAAGTTGAAGCACTCTCACCATGTATGACCAAGCAATTCCATTACGAGGTGTTAACCCAAGAGGAATCAAAACTTGCAGCCACACAAAGATTTATACTGAAGTATTTATAGCAACTTTATTCATAATCATGATGTTCATCAACTGTGAATGGTCAAACAAAATGTAGAATATCCAGTGGAATATTACTCAGCAATAATACAGAAAACCCCACTGGTTCATGCAACAACATGAGCAAATCTCAAGATGGAAAGCAACATACTATGTAATTTTATATAACATTCTGGAAAAGCAAAAATTACAGTGGTAGAAACCCAAATAGTGACTGCCAGGAATTAGAGGTAGGAGAGAACTGATTACGATGAGGCACAAAGTAACTTCTAGGAGTGATGGAAACGCAATATTCCCTGTCTAGGTAGTGGCAGTGATTACATGATTATCCAGTTTCCAAAATATATCAAACTACATTTTTCAAAAGGGGAATTTTATACGTCAATTATATCCCCCCCAAAATCTGGTTACAAACAAAAGCCTAGGAATTTTTATTAGTCAAAATATGTGTTTCTTAACTGGATAAGAGGAAAATGATAGGCCATACATAATTTAAATCAGCATTTCCTTGAAGTTGAGCAGATTATCATATTTATTATGTAGTTGCCCATTCTCTAAATGAACATTTAGCACACACCTAGCAAATATCTGGCGTTGCATAAAGATGAATAAAACATGGGCACACTTCTCCAAGAGTTCTTTATTTTCTCAACTCTCATCTCTGTTGACATTCTTTTAGTAGACATAACAGAAGGAACAAAGCTGTATTTTTCCTTGACTACAAATATAATGTAAGCTCATAAAAGAAACCTAAGATAATATGAACAAGCATAAAAACAAAAACAAAACCATCTCTAATCCACTCACTGATAATCACTTGGAAATTTAATGTCTCTTCTTGCCAGCTTTACTTGATGCATCGTGTGAGATAGAACATATATAGATTAGCATCTTGCCCTTCACTAGAAACACTTCCGTTTTTCATTCATCATTTCTAGAGAACAATTTTACTATGTCTTAAGACTATTTATCCATTTCACTGCTCTTAGAAATGTAGGTTCGGTCCAAGTTTTTGCAGAGTATGTGTGTCCATTAATCGGTCTTTATTCAGCCTTTATCTGATTTTTCTCTAATACACTTTTTTTCATCTTTTGATCTGCAAATAAATAATTTTATTTTTCTCTTTCAACTACATAACTTCTTTTTCTTTCCCTATTTCCTCTGACAACTTCTAAAGTATAATTAATTTAACAAATGTATACAACAGTGAATGTAACTCACTGTTGGCAAAAATATCTTAGGCTTTGGAGGCCACATATAATTTCTCTCACTTACTTGGGTCTCCCTCCTAACCATTTAAAATATAAAACACATTCATAGCAGGTATGGCCATGTAAAAATAGGTCAGAACCAAATTTATAGCACAGACGTAGCAGTTCCTTTAGATACCCCACTAGCTTTCTGTAACTTGGGAAGTGTTAAGGAGTACCTCAAATACCTCTTAATTAAAGCACTGATAAGTTAATCATCCTAACTCTGATGCAATCAGACAATATTAGATAATATTTTCCTACTTTTATCTCTCTAGTTTGTCAGTATTGGAGGATGGCATTTCTCTTTACACAGGAATATACTGACATTCTAGTTTATGTAAACACAGAGTAAAATCACCCACCCCCCAAGGGTTCACACATTCTCAGTGTACAGAGACCATTAAGCCTCCAGATCTGCATGGCTGACATCAAAACCATGGGAATGTTATGAACTTACCAATATGGACTCCACTTAATCATTTATCTTGGTAGCCAATAATACTCTCTGACTCCTGAACATTACTTTATTCCTTCTTTCAAATTTAGAGTAATACATTCATTCTATGCATACATTTAGAGTAATACATTCATGCTATACATACATGAATAGCAATCAATAAACACCCAATATTTGATAGACTGTGTGCCAAGTGTCTAGGAAGCATTAGACCTCCTGTTCTTATCAAACTTAGAGATGATCGGGAGGGGCAGAGACAGGAAGCAGAGGCAGGAAGAATGATCACAAAAAGCCCTGCGCTTATCTTGGAGGAGTATAGGTGGATCAAGAAAGCTAGAACTTATACATCAGTGGTATAATGGAGAGCCCAGATACCTTCCAAGAAAGCTAGAATTTTATGCAGGGAAACTGAAAGGCACAGATTTGCAGGTTGGAAAGATCACTGGTGGAAATATGGAGAACTATAGGGGCATAGAGAGCTGCAGACAACTTGAAGACAATGATGTAAGGAAACTACTACTGTAATCCTAATCCACGCAAGCAGTGATGAAGTTAGAGCAACAGTTCTCAAGTGGGAGCAATTTTCCCTTCCTGGACATTTTCCATTGTGTAAAGACAATTTTTGATTGTCATAACTGGGAAGTACTACTAGAATCCAGTAGGTAGAGGCCAGGGATGCTGTTGATCACCTTATAGTACAAGACAGGCCCCCCCATGACCCCAAATTTTGAGAAACTCTGGGATAAAAAGAAACTCAGAGGTTCTATCAAAGGACTTTAAGATTCAACTGTCAGATTGACTGGATGCAGATGGCAAGGTAGGAGATGGGTAAAGTGGGATGAATATTCATGCTCATGTCCCCCTTCCTAGTTCGTTATGTGAAAGCCCTAACCCCAGTGTGGCTACATTTAGAGGTGAGGTCTATAAGGAAATAATTAAGGTTAAATGAGGTCGTAAGTGTAGGGTTGTGATAGCATCCTCATAAGAAGTGACACCAGAGAGCCCACTATGCTCTCTTGCTGTCTCCCTCTGCCCACCCCAATACATACCCTAAAGAGCAACGTAAGCACACAACATCAAGAAAACAGCTGTGTGCAACCCATGAGGAGAGCCCTCACCAGACATCAACCTGCCTAGCATCTTATTCTTCCAATTCCAGATCTGGAACTGTAAGAGTTCAAAGTTGTGTTGTCTGAACTACCCAATTTGTGGTGTCTTGTTAGGGGAGCACAGGGTAAAGAAGCTCTCCCAGTTCGTTGGTTGGGATAATCTGAATAGATGATGGAATACAAAAAAGTATCAGTGAGGCATGGATATCATTTTGTTTGGACACATGAATTTTGAAGTATTGGTGGCATATATCCAAGTAGAACAAGACTGGCCTGGGGTACAAGAAAGATATTTGCATCAGATACACATCAAGAATTGAAAGAGTAGGGAAAGAAAGCCATAGGATTGGCAGGAGCAACATGGAGTGAAGAATGAGCACATGGTACAAAAAGTGAAAAAAAGTGATACATGGAATACATGAATATTTAAGGAAAATTTGATTCTGAAATTATTTTTCATCTTCTTTAACTTATACATGCAAAGTATTTTATTTGTACAATACTAAATTGCCAAATAACTGTCTCAAGGAGTATGTTTTTTCATTATTCCAATTCCCAAAATTGCTTTGAAGCTCTATGGTAAAGTGATTGGAGGCTCTAACTGTCCTCCTTTTGACCACTGTGCTCCATGACTTTTGTTGCCCATAATAGATCACCGGCCACACTGCAGCACATCTAATCTTAGCCATCAGTGTTCTTACAAGGATGTATTTTGTTTTGTTGTTAGTTGTTATTAGGTGCCATGGAGTCGGTGTCTAACTCATAGCGACCCTATGTACAACAGGAGAAACACTATTATTGTCAGTGCTTCTCTGCTATTTATAGGGTTTTCAATTGCAATTGATTTTGGGGAGTGGGTTGCCAGGTCCTTCTCCCAAAGTCTACAGCTTCTGGTGTTCCCAGGCGGTCTCCCATCCAAGTACTAACCAGGCCAACCCTGCTTAGCTTTTGAGATCTGATAGGATCAGACGCCACAAGGCTAAAGCTGGAGGCTTTGTTTTAGGAAGTTATTATTGCCTAAGTTAATAAAATAAAAAGAGAAGTATTCATAAACAAAGCTGCTTCTATGAAAGTTGAATACTTTGGAAATACAGAAAACCTTACTGTAATTCAGTAACTGTGATCAGAAACTTTACAATCATATAAAAACAGGGTCATGTTAATGCTAAGCTACAAACTAGCACTACATGGCCAGGCTGTGAGCCTGTCTCTGCCACATACAATCTATAGCAGGGGTCCATAAGAGAAATTATATATCTATTCTTTCTTAAACTCAAAGTTGTGAGAAAAGTTATCACACTCTTCTCCCAGTATGTGGATGTACAGGGGATTTCCTAGAAGAGTTAAAATCCTTCCCTAAATGTTTCATTAAGGGAAAGAAAAAAAAAACCCCTCTTCCTACCTAAAATGATTGTGTCTCCATGGAGTAGGGGAAAGAGAAGATAAAGGGATGACTATCTAAACAGCAGATGAAAAATCAGTATGCTATCAAGTTGTAACTGTTGTGAGACTGACCTAAATATGAATATACATATGTTGGGCTTCCACTGGTTTTGGAGGCTTCCTCACAGGATGTAATCTAAAGGAAACTGCATATATTTTAAAATGTACAACATAATTATAACTTTTATGAATATTTGGTACTGTGAAGCAATCAAATATAAAAACAGTTGGAAGTATTCAGATTAATGTGTAAAATTTTAACAAACACTGAAGCACTTACCAAGATTTATCCAAATTCCACCTGGCTTGAGTATTTTCCATATTGTATCAATATAATCAATTACATTGTGAGCTGTGTCTATGAAGAAACAGGTGGCAATACAGTCCCAGGTATCTAATCAAGAAAAATCAAATGACTGCATCTGTTATGTTATTTTGATTTTTCCTTTAATCCTTTAAACTTGCCAGTTACCTCTTCCCGTGTATTAATATGTTATTTAACTGCAGGTATACAAGAGCTGTACTCTTCTGGTCACTATAATCATCCTATCGATGACGAAAAAAATCATCGATAGGAGATAATAGTTCACAAAGGTTTTTATCAATAATCTGGTAATCAACTTGGCAATCATTTGTGATAACATATATCACTAGGTAGTAGCAAATGATACTTGTAAGAGCCTTGTTTAACAGCTGTTTAGGTTCTAGCCTTTGGTTGCTTTCATTCGTTCATTCATTTTTGTGCTGAGGATGGAATCCAGGTGTTTGTGCATGCTAGGCACTCTACCATTGAGCTACAATCACCTGGCCCTCATTTAAAAATCTGTTAAGACAAAACAATGGTTATTTGAATTTTTAAATTCTGATTTAAACCAGTGCCAACCACCAATTCTGGCAGGCTTCAGAAAGAGTGTAGGCACTTGTTGCTGGTTTCAGAAATGAATGATATCAAACTATCTAAACACCCACCATGACCTTGCTCCGTTAACTTTCACCCAAGAGTTAACATCTTCCACGTGTCCCTTTCTAACTTCAGAGGAAGGGCTGTCCCAATCTCTGAGTCCAAAGAAAAAGAAACAAAAACTAGATTGTGAAAAAAAAAGAGGTAAAAAATTTCCTATGCGGTTACTTCCCTGTCCCAAGCCCTCTTTCCCATGGCTTCCTGTCTCTGTCAGAGTACCACTCAGTCATTGCCGTGCCCTACAAATCTGCTCACCAGCCCTCTGCCTCTGATCTCCCCCACTGTGGCCCACTCACTACACCCCAGCTCCTCCTGGGGCAGAACAAGAAGTGTCTCCACTGCAAACCCCTCCCCTCACCATTCCCTCCATCTGCAGTATTTCCTCCTAAATATGGGAGTGCCTTGTTCTGGCACTCTTAACATTCTCTGCTTGACATTTTTCTTTTTTAGTTTCTGCTCTTAGAAAAGCCTTTCATGCCAACTCTATATCAAACAGCAGTTCCTCTCATTGCCCTGCATCTTCTGGTACCCTCAGTTTTGTACTGTCTTTCTCACAATTTTGTATTTAGCTGTTATTGCTGGTCTCTTCCCTCTACAGTACCAGTCAACAGTGGACAGGGACTTTGTTTTGTTCACTGTTCTGTTCTGAATGCCTGGAACACACCTGGTACTCAGTAGATACTCACCAAATATTTGTTCAAAGAATGACCTTGCTGACAACTCAGCATTTTGTTTTTCTCCTGCTTCTATTGCCAATCTCTCTCTTCTCTTTTCCCATTACTACCTCTCCTTCTCTAATGCCTAGCTCAAATGTCTTCAATAGTTTGTTAAGCTGAAGTCCAGCTTCACAACTTGACTTCCGCAATCTGGAACCTACTTTTCCAGCCGTATCTCCCATTAAATCTCTTTCCCTGCCAGTCCTTCTGTGCTGCTGTCCCTGATTACCTTATTCATTCATATTTTTGTACCTCTGCATGCCTCAAATACTATTCCTCCCTATCTGTCAAGTCACAGCCTCTCTACAAAGAGCTCCCTTCTCACACTCGCTTACTTTCCTCTTTATTGCATTCATTACAAATTCGAGCTTTGTTTCTGTGTTTTATTAACAGATGCTTAAGATTCTAAATTTCTTGATGACAGATGTAGCTCTTTACATATGCTATCATTGCCTTATAAATGACCTGGAAGATATCCTAAATGGTTACTGAAGTATACCTTTTATTCTACCATCAAAATGAACGATCAGAGGCTGGGCACAGTGATGCATACCTCTAATCCCAGCAATTCAGGAGACTAAGAAGGATCTCATGTTTGAGGCCAGAGGCAAACTGTATAACAGTGAGATCCTGTCTCAAAACAAAAGATAAAAAAGGAAGGAGAGACTTTCAAATGCTTGCTTTGAACTTACTGCATTCTGAATAAATCTCCTGAAAATCTCCTGCTGTCATAGAAAAGTTAGAACCAGGAGGAAGACTGTGGGGGTCAACATCAGGGAAAAAGATGGGTCGAATCTGATCAGCTGATCTTCGATTATTGCTAAACTGATGGATCCAGGGATAAAGCTTATATTTATTAATTTCAGAACATCTGCAAAACACAAGCATAAAATTCAGTGTTAACTAAACATTTGTGAAGAAAATTTACATACACACTAACATTTATTTGATTGAAGATTTCTATATATAATTCATTAGAACATAACAGCATCAATACTAAATCCATTCAGTTTCTGAAAATGTGCATATACATGTCAATGAGCAACCAATCATGGATTAAAAGAAAAAAGTTCAGAGATATAAATGTGTTGTTCAAATATAAAAATGTATTTTTAAACTTCAATCTCAAGTAAAAACAGTCAAACTAGTTTTTAAAAGACAGTATTGACTTCAACAAAAACAGTCTGCTATCTATTTTAACTATTTTGTACAACTTTTTTCTTTTTCTCTTCTCACCAACCCCCTAAAACTCAAAATACCACTTGAAACAGCATACTATTTAAACAAAGCAGCTATTTTTCTCCAACCCATTTTTTCTGACTTTAAAAATAATAACTCTTTTCCACTACCTTCTGATAGAGGCCACAGAAGTTGTCAGAGATCTTTCCAACTCAGTCATGTGAGCATTCTTGGCCATTTTATACGGACTTGATTAAGGAAAATAGTTGTGATTGCTACCCTAAAGACTCTTATTCCACTAAAGAAACAAAAGAGTGAAATAGTTTAAGGAAAAATGAGAAAATACTCCTTCCTGTGTCATATTTAATCCTAAGGATTCTGTACAGAACTCACTTCAAGTTCATGGAATGCCCAGTCACTTTCTAAAGTCATGTATTCATCCTGCTTCAACATTCTGTTAACTAGACAACATTGGTTAAAGTGGTAATCTTTACAGGCATTTTGAATTTAAAATAAATATTTATGCTAAATATCATAATCAAATACTG
Organism: Pedetes capensis; assembly: GCA_007922755.1. Lineage (NCBI taxonomy): Eukaryota > Metazoa > Chordata > Mammalia > Rodentia > Pedetidae > Pedetes > Pedetes capensis. Next base: position 35,129 of record VMDO01004051.1, read on the forward strand.
TGTATTTATCTTCAATTTCAGAATTGTTCAAAAATAGATAATTCAATCTGATTCTGAGAAATTACTATTTCCAGCAAAAAATAAGTTAAATACCTGTTGAGTACAAAGTTGGAAGAAAAGAGCATAAAAAAACTCCATTCATTTCCTTGACAAGCATAACCTAGCATAGCTATTTCCCAGGCCAATCTTCCTAGTCCAGCACCAGGTACCAGAATATTTACTTTAGAAGGATCCCTGAAATGAAATAAGGCAATTATGTCCAACCCCTCAAAGAAAAAGAAAAAAAGGGAAAAAAAGAGAACAAAAGAGAAAGAAACAAAGAAAAAAAGGGTAAAATCCACATTAACACTAAAAATTTGCTCCATTATTCAATAAGAATAAGCTCACTAGTACTCTGACTTCTTAAAACTGAGAAATACTTCCAAATATCAGTTTTTAGAAAAGACGTATAAAGACTTATTGTTATATTTTCAGGTATCAGGTGAGGTCATTCATTTTCCTCACAGCTGTCACCTTAATTAACTATCTTAGGAAGATAAATTATTCCAAAATCATCCCAATTACATATGAAGAGTCTAAACAAAATTATTTCATCATAAGACAGTAAAGCATAACTTCTGAACTCTATATGCAATACACAACAACTTATTTAACTAAACAGATTAAATAAATTTAGATTTTTAATATGTCAGGGATCTTTAAAACCTTATATATTTCAGTTTATAAAAGAAGGGGATAGATATTTTCATGGGGAAAGTGGGCAACTACCTTCTTTTTCTTTCTTTCCTTTTAAGGCAACGTCTAGCTTATGTAGCACACTGGTCTTGAACTCACAATCCTTCTGCCTCACCCTCCTAAGTACTGGGAAGAAACTGACTTGTAACCGAACATTTATGATGGCAAATATATTACACCCAACCAGAACTTCACAACCAAACTGATCTCTACTTATTAGCACCATACTGTCATCATACATTTCCTTTGATATAAGATCTGCCATTCCATTTTCAAACTGTGAAACAGGTTTTGCAAAACAAAGCCTTTTCTCAGGAATTATGGCAAATCAATGTAATCCTTAGAAAAGTAAAACAGTACTCTTATAGGAAACCAAAAGAAAATGTTTATAATCAGCTGACATCACATCAATTAACCCTTTGACTACCAATTTCAAATCAAAATATATGACTTTTATTTCTAGAAACTCTTCATTACAATGAACATGATTAACAAAATAATTGGAATGTGTAAGTAAAGTCATCATGTAATTATACATCATTTGAATTAAAAAACTCTCATAAGAAAAATGTATAATGGCTAAATAAGAAAAATTGGCATGTAATCATTATCCCAGAAAATCCAGTTGAAAATACAAAAACAATGACAGGTAGAAAAAGCAATGTTACATAAAATAATAATATATTTTATGTGTGATAAAATGCAAAACAATTCTTACACAATGGTACACTTCACATTGTACAGATAATTTCTGTTCTTATCTCAATTTTATGTTTTGAACATCAGTGCATCTTCTTGTACTTCTTTCAACATGTACATGATCACCCACACTGATACGTTTTGCAATGTTTGAAGGCCTGCCTCTGCTTCTCATGTGTTTTATCTTACTGTTCTGCTTACCTCGATCCTGATGGTAGTCAAAGGGTTAAAAAGGAATTTCACTACCATATTTCCTACATTTGGCTCACAAATCAAATGCAATTACCGTATCTACTTGTACTTACAATCCCATCTTTTAAAATGCAGGGTCTTTTAGGTTTGGCATGCTCAAGCAGCAACAGGGCATTTTACTGGTAGCCTACATGATAATCTTTGCATATTCCACTTTGAAATGTAAAAGAAATAACAATATTATGGGGCTATCAAAAATTCAGTCTACAAATATAGTCTGATGGGAATTTGCTGCATGCCATTTAATCTTATACGTCTATATATGGAACATGTGTTTGTACAAGAGTCTATTTGTTTCTTTTGAATATATTTATATATATTTAACAATCACTAACAAGTTTGCTAAAATTGACTTCCGACAAACAGACCTAATATGATTAAGGTATGCTTCAATCCTTGATAGAGGCAACTCAAGCCAAGCACCAATATAAGAGTGTTCAAAAAATAAAATAAAATATGTTCTCTTCTCAATTCAGACTATTCAGTATGTGTGCTTGCACATGCACTTTAATTTTATTGAAAGGAATGGATACAACCTCATTTAATTCAAGCCACCTAATTCAGGTGTATCAGTCACTTAAGAAGAATATACCATTTTTAATATTGGAATTTGAAAACTTTTAGCCCTGGGATTTGGAGTTGCTCCTTGCATAAGAACCTGACATAAAATGGCAGCCCATTCTCATTTACCACTATATACCAGACCCACCAAAAGCCTGACTCTCCAAAATTACCTCCTTTTACCTTAGTTCCCCCATCTGCTCAATCAAAACATGCATTTCTATTTCTAGCCCCTGAATGGCTGTTCTCAGCTTAGAGTAAAACAAAAAACAAAACAAAAAGAAACCAACAACAACAAAAAAAAAAACCACAATAATTATGGGCTGGGTGTATAACTGAGGCCTGCAGCTGTACCACTGTGGCTTCCGATCCTGTCAGATCTCAAAAGTAAGCAGGGTCGGCCTGGTTAGTACTTGGATGGGAGACCACCTGTGAACATCAGGTGCTGTAGGCTTGGGAGAAGGACCCAGCAACTCTCTCCCAAAAACCAATCAGCCATTGAAAACCTTATAAATAACAGAGAAAAATGACTATAGTGTTTCGCCTGTTGAACGTAGGGTCGTTATGAGTCCAACACTGACTCGATAGCATGTAATAACAACAACAATATAAACTCAGTGGTAGAGTATATGCCTAGCATGTGCAAGGCCCTGGACTCAATCCCTTGCACCACAAATATTTTTAAAACTAAACAAAGGAATTCAAAGTCAAAGTGTTCAGAAATAAATTCATATAATCTTAATTTAAAAATCACTAGTAATCAATTTCTAAATAGCTGATACCATGTAGAAATTAGAAATCACCTTAAATTTAAGGGAAAATTATACTAATAATAGTAAAAATAACTATCTTGGTAACTTATGGAAAGTTAGCTTTATGACTGCTATTATTAAGTTTTCTCTAACTAATCAGAACCATTGGATTATCTGTCCTCACCTTGTGGCAAAAAAATAAAAAATTACATATATATATATATATATATTTTTTTTTTTTTAACAGTATTCTGAATAAGACTGATGTAAAAAAAGGCTATCATCAAGCCACTAAATACAGAATATATCAATTCTCTACCTTAAGAATTACCAGAGGTCCGGCCTGGTTTCCTGAGGGGTAGACTTGGCCTACTTCACCTCTCCTCAGCCAGGCCTAGAGTACAGGGACCAGGCCTCCTCCCTGTGGGAGAGGCGTTTGAGGACAGCCTCACCTGGGCTGGCCTGGCCTCACATGTACTTGGCCACAATAATGTGGCAGGAGGAGCTGGTGGACAGGATGAAGAGCTGACTGATGGGGAAAAAAAAAAAAAGAATTACCAGAGGTAAGGCCAGGTGCAGTGGTACATGCCTGAAATCCCAGTAACTCGGGAAACAGGCAGGAGGATCATGAGTTCAAGGCCAGAGGCAGTCTGTGTAAATCAGCAAGACACTGTCTCAAAATAAAAAATAAAAATGGGCTAGGGGTGTAGCTCAGTGGTAAAGCTCTTGCAGAGCTCTTGCAGGGTTCGGTCCTGAATTCAACCCCAAGTTAAAAAAAAAATTAAGGGAGCCGGCGCAGTGGCACACACCAGTAATCCCAGCGACTCGGGAGGTGGAGGCAGGAGGATTCCAAGTTCAAGACCTGAGGCAGTCTGTATAATTTAGTGAGACCCTTTCTCAAAAAGTAAAAAAAAATGGGCTGAGGGTGCAGCTCAGTGGTAGAGCACTTGCAAACCATGCCAGAGTGAGGCCCTGGGTTCAACCCTCAGTACCACAGAGAAAAAAGAAAAATTTATGAAAGACAACTACAGATATACAAATTATTTGTGTTATGACACAAAGCCTTTTCAATGGGCACGTAAGAGACATATTAAAACAAAATCTTGAGAACTGAAAAGAAGGATCAAGAACCAAGCAAGGAATAGGTGAGATGGAGAGAATATGTCCCTAACCCTGTGATCTCTGCTAGATTTTTAAAAATGGTTCTCTAACAACATAATAAAAAGTTCCTATAATGATATTTATGAAACTAATGCACTCTGCTATACATCTTTAAGAAGTTTATTGGCATTTCCACGAAGGTACTGCTGTGACTGAGAGAGATGTAAATTTAAGTATAGACCTTAATGATGAAATGATTTTAAACCAGGCTGAAACTTTAAAAACCAGGAGTAGAGAGGCATATAGTTTGTGGCTGAGTAATCAAATGTTGCCTGATTGAGATTTTTGGCAAAAAGAAGTGAGTAAAGAGTTACCAAGTTAATAAGGGCCCAAATATGGTTAAACCATATACTTACTACAAATGTGACACCCATAATATATAAAGGAAAAGTCTCAGCAGTTTATTCAAGACAAAAATGGAGAACAAAAGGTATATGTGTGAGGACCAAAGAGACAACGTGTCCGAAGAGGCCATGGACCAAACATATCACCCTTTTGGTTCCAACTATACTATCAACAGTAAATGTTGTTCCTGACTTTATTGTATTCAGAATGATCTTTGCATTGCAGATTATTAAACTCCACCATAAAATATTTTGTTATATCAACATTGTGACACTTGGCTAATCCCTGGTGGAAGGAATATTTATAAAACTTTTAAGTATGAAACAGGCTATTTGAATTGAAACAGCCACTGTTCAATACAGTAAAAGTCACTAACCACATGAGGCTAATCAAATACTTAGAATGTACAAACTGAGATGTATGGTAAGTGTACAATTAAACTATGTTTCTCGAAGACTCCATATAAAAATGCAAAATAAACCAGGCACCTTGACACATAACTTTAATCCCAGCAATCAGGAGGCTGAGGCAGGAGGATTAGGAGTTTGAGGACAGAGGCAGCCTGTGTAATTTAGCAAGACACTGTCTCCAAATAAAAAAATAAAAAATGGACAAGGGTACAGCCCAGTGGTAAAATACTTGCAAAGTATGTGCAAGCCCTGGGTTCAACCCTCAAGTACCACACCACCTCCGAAAGAAAGAAAGAAAGAAAGAGGGGGGGAAGAGAGGGAGGGAGAGAGGGAAGGAGGGAGGGAGGGAAAGGAAAGGAAAGGAAAGGAAAGGAAAGGAAAAAGAAAGAGAAAAAGAATGCAAAATGGATTCTGACAGATTGTACATGCTTGAGGACTTAGGTTCAATCTCTAGTGCCAAGAAAATAAGTTACATTGAGTAAAATACAAATGTGAAATGATACTACTAACTATTAAATATCCACAGCCATACCACTCTGGCATCTGGTCTCATCAGATTGCAGAAGCTGAGCAGGGTCAGGCCTGGTTAGTACTTGGATGAGAGACTGCCTATGAATACCAGGTGCTGTAAGCTTGGGAGAAGTGTTAGTGGTGTAAGGGGGCTGGTGTTTTAGCTCATTTGATAAGAGTGCTGCTCTGTGCTCTCTGAGGCCCTTTGTTGGATCCCCAGTACCACAAAAAAATGGGAGAAGGACCTGGCAGCCCACTTCTAAAACAGTCCCAAACAATCAGCCATTGAAAACTCTGTGAATAGCAGAGAAGCACTGACATCATGCTGGGCATAGCACTGTGTCAAGGAGTGCTTCATTATGTCATACATAGGATCACTATGAATCGGATTCACATCAATGGCAGCTAACAATAGCAGTGCTATAAGGTCCAGAAATAGTTCAGTAAGCAAGCAAAGTTAGAAACAGGATTGAATTTATAAACTTAAAGTGATATTTCAATCACAAGTATAATGACTATATTATCCCTTCAAATGCCTATTCCAAAAGTAATTATAGCATAGTATGTCAAAAAAATTACTGGCCACAAACAAATATATAGGGAGTGATTTTTATGGTATTTATTTGGCTAAAACCAATCTAGATGGCATAGAGACGTAGAGGTAATTAAACAAGGTGAATCAGTAGCCATTAAGAATTAAAAGCTGAGTAAACAACCAGGCAGGGTGGCACACGCCTGTAATCCTAGTGACTTAGGAGGCAAAGGCAGGAGGACTGAAAGTTCAAGGCCAGACACAACCTGTGTGACTTAGGGAAACTCTGTTTCAACATAAAAAAATCAAAAAGGGTGCAGCACAATAGTAGAGCAGTTGCAAAGTATGTGCAAGGCCGTGGATTCAGTCCCCCAAGTACCACCAAAACAAACAAACAAACAAAAAACCTAAACAACAAAATGCCTGTTCCTACTCTTTGCAGACAACTAAAATACCAGTGGGTTTCTGTGGACATAGTAGTTCATTTATTATTGAAGAAGTAACTACATTTTTATACCTTGAGAGTCCAACTATGTCTTAATGTTGCAAAGATTTTCCTATCACTCTTTCAGCAAGATGCTAAAGTCAATGTGTGTTAAATAAAAGTTGAAATGCAGATGAAGATTCACAAACTCTTTCCAAAACATTTTCTAGAAAGGGACAATATTCCTGTATTAACACATTTCTAGATGTAAGGAAATCTTGCAAGGATGCAAGGAATCCTTGCAAGATGCAAGGAATTTCTAGATGTGGAAATCTTAAATGATTGTGTGAAACAGCTAACACATGCAAATATATCTGGTTAAAATCAATTAAAACTATTCACTCAGCCTCCCCCAGCTAGTGGTCTGACGGATGAAGCAAAATAACTTTTTTCTGGCTATTAATATTTACTCTTGTTTTTATTGTTCCTTTATATACAATGTCTGGTATTCAATCAAAAAATTATGAGACATACAAAGAAGAAAATGCTATGAGAGGAAAATTTCCAGAGAAGAGACTTATAACACAGATGCTAGAATTATCAGGTAGGGCCTTAAAAATAAACATGAAAATATGTTGAGCGGTGGTCACACATGCCTATAATCCCAGCACTCCAGAGATGGACGGAGGAGGAACATGACTTCAAAGCAAACCTGGGCTATCTTTTTTGTTGTTAGGTGCCATCAATTCATAGCAACCCTCATAGGATTTTCAATGGCTGTTTCAGGAGTTAATGCAACAGCCAAAACAAAACAAAACAAAAAAGAAAAAAAAAAAAAAAAGCTAAAGTACCTAGTGGAAAAAATCGATCACATATACAAACAGGGAATTTTAGCACAGAAAGTATATGTGTATATGTATACATATATAGCTCAAAGATAAACAGTATCAGAAAATATTCTTTCAAAGGACTTAGCAGATCAACATAGTAGAGTGTCAGTGAAGCTCAAGTCAGATCAATAGAAATCATCCAAACTATAACATAATATAAATAGTTAGGAGTTAGTATAATGAGGATAAGGACCATTTAAAACCTTGTTGTTGTTAGGGGCTAGGGAGTCAGGTACAACTATGGGCACACTATGAAAAACAGACGAAGCACTACTTGACATTATGCCATTGTCAGTGCTTCTCTGTTATTCATAGGGTTTTTAATGGTTGTTTCTCGGGGGAGTGGGTTGCTGGGTCCTTCATCCAAGCTTACAGCACCTGGTATTCCCAGGTGGTCTCCCAACCAAGTACTAACCAGGCCCCACCCTGCTTAGCTCCTGAGATTGGATGGCAGGGTGGTATGGCTGCAAGGCATTTAAAACCTAAGAAAAGATACCAAACAAGAAGTAACTGGAGTCTTAGAAGAGAAAACAATAAAAAAGTAGAGGAATATTGTGAAGAGACAATAACATAGAATTTACTTTCTTTTTGTTTTTCTTTTGAGACAGGGTATTACCATGTATCCCTGGCTGACTTCAAACTCCAAATCTTCCTCCCTCTGCCAGGATTACAGACACATGCACAACCAATCACAGAGAATTTCCTGAATTAGTGATCTAGATCCCTTTAAAGCCCAAGAATCATGGCAAAGGATTATTTTATTTTATTTTAGTCAAGTAGGATAAAATACAAAGAAAACTATACCTAAGACAACTCAGAGCTAACCTACTGAAAAACAACAGTGATGAGTGGGAAAAATGGGAGTAACTGCATAATGGGCATAAGGTTTTTAGTTGATGCAAATATTTTGGAACTATACAGAGGAGGTCACAGCTGCACAATATTGTGAATGTACCAAATGCCACTCAATTGTTTTGGACTTTTTTGCGGTGGGGGGAGATGCAGGGGATTAGGTCTAGGGCCTCCCTAATGACTCTCTTATCAGTAACTTACACCCTAACACTGAATTGTTTGCTTTAAAATAGTTACATTTATTGTATGCATTTCACTTCAATTAAGGGGAAAATGGGAAAAAATCGTGAATATACAATGTTTAAAAATGTCCCCTTAACATATAAGGATGTTCACATTTACTTATGATAAAAGAAAAGCAAATTAAAATTATACCAAGATATAATTCCACACTCATCAGAGATGCAAAGGTTCAAAAGTTTAATAACACAATGTTCAAGCACTTCTATACACAGCTAGTAAAATGGTCAAACGGTGCAACTTTGTAGGAAAATGCATCAATAACTGTGGCAGACAGATGCTGAAGTGCCTCCCCCTCATAATCTCTACCCCCTGTTGTCCAAGTCTTTACATATTTCCCTGCTCTCTGAGTATGTGGGAGACCTGTGACTTGCTTCTCACCAACAGAATATGCCAAAGGTGAAAAGATGTCATGCCTGGACTACTACACTGTGTGACACTGTTTAGAGGTTGCTTCATCTGAGACTCTCTTTACTGACTTGATGGAGTACGTGGCCATCCTGGGAATGTCCACAAGACAAGGGGCTGCAAGTTGC
>VMDO01004051.1:44127-132001 GCA_007922755.1 Pedetes capensis
CAGGCAAGCTCACAGCCCATCAGGTACCTAGACTGCAGCCTTTTTTTTTTTTTTTTAGAAATTTTTAATGTACATCATAATGTGATTCATTTTGACATGCTTTTCATTGTGACAATTTTCATATATTCAATTTGATAAACAGTATTCATATAGGTTACCCCTTACCCTCCCCTATGCTTCCCTCCCTCCCCCCCTTCCCATCTAAGTTTCCCATCCAAGTCTTCTCTATCTTTTACTTAGTAGTATTTTGCTATATGTCCTTGGGTTCCCTTTCTGTTTAAGATAGAAACTTTTCCTGTAGTGGTCTTTGTTTTTATCTTGTTAGAACAATTACATGTGATTTCTAGTCCATTTATATTGACATCATTCTTATCTTCCCTCCCCCCCTTTTATAATGATCCAATCTTTGAGTAGGATTTTTCCTTCTTGTAATTTTGAATCAGCTCCCTCATATGAGTGAGAACATGTGTTGTTTCTCTTTCTGAGCTCATGTTCGTTCACTTAAAATAATTTTCTCTAATTCCATCCATTTTGCTGCGAATGACCTTATTTCATTTTTCTTGATTGCTGAATAGTATTCCATTGTGTATATATACCACAGTTTTTTTATCCATTCTTCTGTTGAAGGGCACTTTGGTTGATTCCATATCCTTGCTATTGTGAAAAGCGCTGCATTGAACATGGAGATGCAGGTGTCTCTGTGGTATGATGACCCATCTCCCTTTGGGTGAATTCCCAATAGTGTTATAGCTAGGTCATATGGTAGATCTATTTTTAGTTTTTTGAGGTACCTCCATATTGATTTCCACAGTGGTTGCACCAATTTACAGCTCCACCAACAATGTAAAAGTGTTCCCTTTTCCCCGCAACCTTGCCAGCATTTGTTGTTGTTTGTTTTATTGATCTTGGCCATTCTCACTGGTGTAAGGTGAAATCTCAGCGTTGTTTTGATTTTCATTTCCCTAATGGCTAGGGACATTGAGCACTTTTTCATGTGTTTCATGGCTTTATGGACCTCTTCATTTGAGAACTGTCTACTCAGTTCCTTTGCCCATTTGTGTATTGGGTTGTTTGGTTTTTGGGTTTTTTTTTTTTTTTTTTTTTTTTTTTTTTTTTTTTTTTTTTTTTTTTTTTTTTTTTTTTTTTTTTTTTTTTTTTTTTTTTTTTTGAGTTCTTTATAAATTCTAGTAATTAGACCTTTATCTGATGTATAAAATGCGAAGATTTTTTCCCATTCTGTGGAGGTTTCCTTGACTCTGTTGTTTCTTTTGCTGTGCAGAAGCTTTTTAATTTCATGTGATCCCATTTATCTATTCTTGTTGCAATTTCTTGCGCCATTGGAGTCCTATTAAGGAAATCCTTTCCTATGCCTATATGATGGAGTGTATTCCCTATCTTGCCTTCTATAAGTTTTAAAGTTTCTGGTTTTATGTTGAGATCTTTTATCCATTTTGAGTTAACTCTCATGTATATTGAGAGATGTGGATCCACTTTCATTTTTCTGCATGTGGATGACCATGTTTCCCAGCACCATTTGTTGAAGAGGCTGTCCTTTTTCCAGTTTACTTGGTTTGCTCCTTTGTCGAAAATAAGGTGGCTATAGGTGTGTTGAGGTATATCTGGGTCTTCTATTCTGTTCCAGATGTCTTTGGGCCTATTTTTGTGCCAGTACCAAGCTGTTTTTGCAACCACTGCCCTGTAGTAAAGTTTGAAGTCAGGGATTGTGATTCCACCTGCATTAGATTTGCAGCTTAAAAGTGTTTTGGTTATACGTGGTCTTTTGTGGTTCCATATGAATTTTTGGATCATTTTTTCTATTTCTGTAAAGGCAGTCAGTGGAATTTTAATGGGTATTGCATTAAATCTATAGATTGCTTTTGGTAGGATAGACATTTTTACAATATTAATTCTCCCTATCCAGGAGCAGGGTAGGTCTTTCCATTTTTTAGACTAAGAGCTGGTTCTTTGAAAAGTTCAATAAAATAGACACCCCTCTGGCTAACCTCATCAAAAAGAAAAAGGAAAAATCTAACATAGTACAGATTATGAAAGACAACAGACCCATAACCACCGACTCCAACGAAATACACAAAATTGTCAGGGATTACTATGAGAGACTGTATTCCCAAAAATATGAAAATGCAGAAGAAATGGACAAATTTATTAACACGTATGACCTACCAAAACTATTCCCAGAAGACATAACTGACCTAAACAAGCCCATTACCTATACAGAAATAGAAAAGGTAATTAAAAGTCTCCCAACAAAGAGCCCAGGTCCTGATGGATTCATGGCAGAATTCTACCAAACTTTTAAAGAAGATATAATACCTGTCTTCCCCAAATTATTCCAAAGAATAGAAAAGGAGGGAACACTCCCAAATACATTCTATGAAGCTACTATCACCCTGATATCTAAACCAGGAAAAGATTCATCTAAGATAGAGAATTATAGACCCATCTCCCTTATGAATCTAGATGCAAAAATATTCAATAAAATTCTGGCAAACAGAATACAGCAGCATATGAAAAAGATTATTCACCATGACCAAGTGGGATTTATACCACAGATGCAAGGCTGGTTTAACATATGGGAATCAATTAATGTAATCCAACATATCAAGAAACTGACAAACAAAAACCACATGATCATCTCAATCGATGCTGAAAAGGCCTTCGATAAAGTGCAACACCTTTTCATGATAAAAACACTGGAGAAAATAGGTATAACAGGCAAATACCTTAATTTCATAAAAGCCATTTATGACAAACCTACAGCCAACATTATATTAAATGGAGAAAAACTGAAACCATTTCCTCTTAGATCTGGAACAAGACAAGGATGTCCTCTCTCTCCTATTCTATTTAACATAGTAATTGAAGTCCTGGCCAAGGCAATCAGACAAGAGAAAGAAATCAAAGGGAATCAGATTGGCAAGGAAGAGGCCAAATTATCATTATTTGCAGATGATATGATTTTATACTTGAAAGACCCCAAAACCTCAACCAGAAAACTTCTGGATCTAATTAACTCCTTCAGCAAAGTTGCAGGCTACAAAATTAACACACAAAAATCAATAGCCTTTCTTTCCACCAATTCCAAACAAGAAGAGAAGGAAATTTCAGGAAAGATACCATTCATGGTAACCCATCAGAAAATTAAATACCTTGGAATGAATCTAACCAAAGACCCTTCAGATCTCTACAAGGAAAATTTGAAAACATTAAAGAAAGAAATAGCAGAGGACTGCAGCCTTTTAAGACCCTACACAGAGGATTCAGTTCAGCTGTATCCAGACTCCTGATCCACAGGAACTGCAAAATCCATTTGTGCTACTTTACACAGTTAAATTTGTACTAATCTGTTGCACAGCAACAGATAACCAATGCACCAACCAAGGTACAATGCATTAACATTTTGGAGTCCGCAATCTCACTTCTAAGAATTTAAACTAAAAATATACCTGCAACAACATACAAATACGTATGCATAAGGGTATTAATTGCATCTTTATGTATAATTTTAAGATACTGCCAACTAAACAGCTCAGTGTAGATTACCTGAATAAACTATAGACTATCTAAATAGAGTACTATGCAACTGTAAAAAAAGGACTGAGGAAGAAAGTCATGGACTGAGATGTAGCTATTTCTAAGATACATTAAGTAAAAACAGAATATAAAATAAAATATATAGCATGATATCTTTTGTGCTTGACAAAAGAGGATTATTAAAATTTTAAAAAGCACGTAATTTCTTACTTTTGTGGAGGGATGGAAACCAATAACATTGATTACGTACATGGGGTGTGGGCTGGGGTTTAGCTCAGTTGATAGAGTGCTGCTTTGCGCTGAGGTCTCAACACAGGAAAAACGGGAGAAGGACCTGGCAATCCACTCCCAAAACAATATGCCATCAAAAACCCATGAATAGCAGAGAAGCACTGGCATAATGCCAGGCATGGCAGTGTCAAGGAGTGTTTCGTTCTGTTGTACATAGGGTTGCTATGAGTTGGACTCAACTTGATGGCACCTAACAACAACAACAACAACAACATGAGCTATAGAATGACATGGGTGATGAGATGGAAGGAAAAGAGGAAATAATGACACTTCTGAGTATCACATTTTTTCATCTAGTTTTATCTAGTTAATAATCCATGAGTCAAAAAATAAAAATAAATCAATAAGGATGGGAGTACAACATGACAACTGCAAAACAGAAGGCAATCAGAACAAATAAACCTAAACATAATGAATTTCAAGGGAAAAACATAACTGGCTAAACGGAGTGGAAACTGAATGAGGCTAATTTGAGTAAATTATGAGGAATATTTTTTACTATCTACCCTTAGTGTAGGAGAAAAATAATTGCTAGCAAATCCTGAACTACTTTTAGTAGGTTTCTTTTCACAGCGAAATTGAGGTAGCATTTGTGAGACCATTTTTTGTATATTGTAGCAAGTGAATGAATGCACTGATGTTGCTGGAAGCCAGGGTTCTCCTTGTGGTAAAAGTTAAACAGAAGTAAAGAAGAGAGGAAACCAAGGGAGAAATCTGTGGAGTTGAGGATTTAATTACTTATCAGCATGAATGCACTTCTTCCCTCCCTCCCTCCCTCTCGCTCACTTCCCCCTACCTCCCGCTGTGTGTGTGTGTGTGTGTGTGTGTGTGTGTGTGTGTGTGTGTGTGTGTGTGTCTGTGTTTAGCTGTATCCAGTGAAAAGCCCAGAAGGAAATGACATCCTAGTAACAATGAATAGACCTATAATCAAATTTTGGTTTCTACCCACATATACCATTCCACATTAAAAGGAGCCAAGTCCTTGTATTTTCCTTAACTGAAGTCAGGAAAATATAAGATGAGCCTGAAACATCTTTATTGTTCCAGGAAATAAGCAAATACTGAAAAATAAAAAATGGGGTATACAAAAAGGACAGAAGAATTTGAACAAAGGGAAAAAAGAGTAATGGATTATAATCCACCAAATAAAACAGAAATGATGAGTCCTTGGTAAGGAACAGTTAAATACATAGGTAGGAGAGAAGGAAGGGCTCTTCCTTACAGTAGAATGCAGACTGCTAATTGTAAAACTAGAAAATCACCATTCATAAGCATCATAGCACAGATTGTTCAGCAAAGTCATTAATGGAGATAAGTCTAGGAGACAAAGTATGACAGATAGCAGGATTTTAATTGCATGGTCCAACTGTCCCTTGCCAGAAACTGCTTATAAATTGAGAGAAGAGAAACAGTAACTTAACAGTGGAGAAACCAGATCACATCTTAAGTGGGTGATCAAAATTTAAATTTTCAATGATGGACTGAGAGACATTGTATGTCTGGGCTATGATATTCTGGAAAAAGACATAATATTCTATAAAATGATTTCCTTATATTATTCAAAAATGTCAATGTCATGAAAGTCAAAGAAAGGTCAAAGACTGTTCCAGATTAAAGACTAATATAATGACAATTAAATGCAATGTAATATCCTGTATGAGATTCTAGACTGGACAGAAAAATCTTATAAAAGAAATTACCAGGTAAATTACGAGATTTGAATATACACTGTTAGATTCCTTAACAGTATTTAAGGTTAAATTTCCTCAATATGATAACTGCAGGAGAATATCCTTCTTAAGAATAAACTCTGAGATATTAAGCAGTAAAAAAGCATGAGGAATACAACAGATGTTCTTAATGATTTAAATAATAATTTTTGTGTGCATGTGTGGTTTTAAATGCATACATATGTGAAACAGTGAATGATGGAGGGAAAGGGGTGGAAATGATAAGAGCAGTGTGGTAATATGCTGAAAGTTGAATTTAGGTAAAGAGTACAATGGGAGTTCTCTGCACAACTCATGCACCTTAGATATAATTTTGAAGGCATTTCAAAATTAAAAGTTTTTAAAGAGAACAGAGTCACACACATTTGTATTGAAATTTCTGGAAGGATACTCCCAAACTCAGGGGTTCTGAACCTGGGATTGATGGATCCCATGGCTCTGTGGAAAGAATCCACTGGGTCTATGAAGGGGACAGGAAAAAATTTACATTTTTAACTTCATTAATCTTTGATATTTTTCTTCTATTATAAATGCAGGCAACAAACAACAGTGGTTTTAGCAATACCTGTGATTGTATCACCAACAGAAACCACATTTATTTTCATTCACATCAGTTGCTGATGTTCTCAAAATAGCATATACACCATTTAGCATTTTCATAGTACAGTAATTACAGTTGCTGCTAGGCTGCATTCAAAGTCATATGCTATAAAAAGCATATTATATCACAAATTTGCTTTTTAGGTATTTTGATAACTTTATTTCAAAATATCCACATGTCTGTTAGCTTGTTGTGCTATGAGGTCTTGTGTGTGGCTGTGATGCTGAAAGCTATGCCATCAGTATTTCAGATACCAGCAGGGCCACCCACGCTGACAGGTTTCAGCTGAGCTTCCAGACTAAGACAGACTAAGAAGGACCTGGCAGCCCACTCCCCAAACAATTAGCCATTGAAAAGCCTAGGACTAGCAGAGGAGCACTATCAAATGTAGTGTTGGAAAATGAACCCCTCAGGCTGGAAGGCATTTAATAAAGGACTGGGGAGGAGTTGCCTCCTCTAGGTAGATTCGACCTGAAAAGCAGACCATGGGTTTCCAACTGCCAAGAGTTCCAAAAAGTTTAAAACTTCTCCAAGGTTTATATCATTCATTTGCTTACAAGTATGTCATAATGAGCCTGCAGCTGTACCACCCTGGCACCCATCCCATTAGATCTTGGAAGCAAAGCAGGGTTGATCCTGGGTAGTACTTGGATGGGAGACCACCTGGGAATACTAACTTCTAAAGGCTTGGGATAAGGACCTGGCAACCCACTCCCATAAAACAATCAGCCACTGAAAGTCCTATGAACTGCAGAGAAGCACTGACAATATTATCAGGCATGGTACAGCATTAGGGAGTGTTTCGTCTGTGGTACATAGGGTTCCCTATTAGTCGGTCCCAACTCGATGGCACCTTAAGAACAATGACATCATAATGAGATAAATTAAAAGTTTCCAGCTTTTTGCTTTGCCACAAAGCAAATTATAAAAGATGCATTATCATTGATAATAAGTCATTCTTTTCATTATTTAATTCTTAAATAGAGTGATTTCCCTTTATTACTAGAAGAAAAAATACTCAAAAATGAACTGCAACCTCACACAAATCATCCAACAGTATAACACTCACACATGCAAAACATGAAGGCACACAGCAACTGTAAAAATGATTCAAGACTGCAACATGTCGTATAGAGAAACTAAGTGCTTACATATCTTAAGAAAATTGGTTAAAACAAGGTACTACTATATTTACCATCTCTCTTTCGGAAAATTTTTTAAAATTTCTTTAATGATTGGCTGGTAGCAGGCATCCCTTTCTGCTTTCCCAGTTTCACTCCAGTCTCTTACAAACTGTTTCAAGGTGGATTTTAACTTATCCATGTCAAATGTAGAAGCTGGCATAATCTTTCCATTCCCCTGTTTAAAAAACAAAAATCAATTAGCTTCTGAGATTAATTTTGAATATGGTCAAGTGGACATGCTACTAAGGGGCTATACAGATGGGTTAAGGGGATAAATTACTAGCCTCTCACCTCAATGGGGGTTCAAGTGCAGCTTGACATCCTAAATGAAAAGAATTTGGTGGTCTCACTTCTACCCTCAATAGATTAAGGCTCATTAATCATAAAACCACCATATAGCAGTCTTTACTCAGGAGAGGATCAGAACTGAGCTGCTATGGAGACCAAACAGTCTATCCTCTAAGAGAGGGAAGAAAAGTCCCTCCACGTCATTGATGGGGCCGCATGGAGAGGCTCACACTGGAGCAGCCCAACTGTATCTATCCTGTGGATACAAAAAGAGGACTTCAGTTTCTATTACTGCCAGTCCCTTGAGATTTAAGTGAAAGCAACCTCTTAAAGTAAAAGATGAATATCAACAGATACAAGATACTGATAAAAACATGAGTTTAGCAAGGGAAGTTGATTTTACATGGCTTGTGAAGTCTTTTTACAAAAATTTAAGCCACTAACCCTACATGCCAGAACATTTAAAACATGGTGTCAAAAGTACATCAAAATCCCAATTATCTTAGTATAAAAACAAACAAATCAATAAAAAACTCTGAGCAAATCCAGCCTCTGGCATACTGTTGTTATAGCCTCATCAATGACTGAACATATAAGTGAAATCATTCTCTGTGTACAGCAAATGACCTGTAGAAGATTATAAAACTGAAATTCATAAAAATAACCTACACACCTCAAAATACAGAAGTCCTAAGATAAAAACAAATAGAACAAATTTTCACATACATCTTCACCATATTCTTTATTTTCAAACATATGTATGCAATCATTCACAATGGTCAGCAGTATTTCTTGATTATGATCAATGCATTTCCGGATCTTGTCCAAGTGAAGAGGAAACTGAGGAAGTAGTTTCTGTTGATTATCTGGAAGTGATCGAAACTGCCTTTCTGTTCGGTTCACTCGCTCATGCATACTGGTGCTAAAACATAAAAGGTGTTTTTTTTTTTAATTGGCAAATAATTCTCATCAGAGGTCTCTTATTTTAAGATTCTTAATATATAATTATTTCCTTATTATGTTGGATACTGTCCTTCATTCACAATCTTTTGGCTTTGTTAGCATTAGTTTAGAAAGTTTTATGTTTTTACTTTATTAAAAATCCTTCTCAGAGCAATCAAACAAAAGACAAAAGGTTTGTAACTAGTAAAAACAGGTATCTGCATCAAAGAGAAGCCAGAGGTAAAAAATATAAGGAGGACAATTTTTATGATTTCCATTTTCAAACTTAAAATTCTTAGCATAACTAGCAAATGGCTTAAATTTCTCCATCATTAATGCAGCGAAATGCTGCTGTGGAAATAATTTAAACTGGGCTGCAGATGTGGCTCAGTGATAGAGCAGGTGCCTAGCATGCATGAAGGGCCTAAGTTTAAATCCCCAGAAACAGGGAAGGGGGAAAAGCATAAATTAACTAATTAATTAATTTTGTGGTAGAGGGGGGTTGAACCCAGGGCCTCACACATGCTTTTGCAAATGTTCTACTACTAAGCCACAACCACAGTGAATTTTTTACTTTTTATTTTGAGACAGGAGCTCACTAAATTACACAGGATGCTTCTGGCCTCAAACTTTTAATCGTCCTGCCTCAGCCTCTCGAGTGATCAGGATTATAGGCATACACCACTGCGACCAGCTAGCACAAAATAATTTAGAATAAACACAAAATATGTTTTGAAACTAAAAGCCAACACAGTTTAATTCTGAAAAATAACATAAGAGATTTTACTACAAGAGTATTAAGCAAATGAAAACCTGAAATTCTGTAGAGTTTCATATGAAAATATTCACAATTTGCATTCTAAAAGTTTCCAGATAAGTCTTATGATCACTTGGGGGACTACTTATTTATAAAATACAAAAACAGAATATCCTTTTTCAAAGTTAAATATAAATTGACAATTAAATGTCATTTTACATCAACCAGATAGACAAAATTTAAAGACATGACTAGATCAAATGTTGGTGAAAATGTGTAATAATGAGGATATTTATACACTAATTATGGGTGCTGTAAATCAGTATAACCACACTGGAAATTACTTTAGCATTATATAGTAAAGCTTAATATGGTACCTGCCCTTGAACCTAACAATTATATTCCTACATATACCCAAGAAACTCTGTAAAATAGGTACCATGAAACAGGAACAATCTTCACCACAGCACTATTAGAAACGGCAAACAAAAAAATCTGGAAACAAACCAAATGTTCATCAGTACACTGAACAATGAAATTACAGTGTAGTTATACAAAAGAATGCAGTGAAATGAATAAAGTACAAGTACACACAGAAATACAAACAAAAAGCAGGAGTATGAATATTTTTTGAAAACAGGAAGAATATATGCTGTACAATTCCATTTTATATAAATCTAAATAATATATTGTTTAAGAGATTGAAATAATTTTAGTTGAAAAACTGTAAAGAAAGTAAAAATATGAAAATTCAGGAACATTCTCTTCTTTGAGGGAAAAAACATAGGGTACTGTTTTTGTTTTGTTTGTTTATTAAAAATGGGGTTGTAGATTCATGGGTATTCACTATATTATTCCTCACATTACACACACACACACAAACATATATACGTATATTTCTTTTAAATGTTCTTTGGCATTTACTCAACACTAAATGAAAACGAGGGCTGGTGTTTAGCTCAGTTGGCAGAGCACTGCTCTGTACTCTGAGGACCCCAGTTCCATCTCCAGCACCACAAAAAGGGGAGAAGGGTGTGGCAATCCACTCCCGAAGCAATCCTAAAACAATCAGCCATTGAAAATCCTATGATGGTCGCTATGAGTTGGACTTGATGGCACCTAACAACAACAAAAGAAAATGAGACACTTTTTCTAAACAGTAATAAACAAGCTCAGAAGAAGCTCTTAACAAAACTTAAGCAAAACCATAGTCATGGTTTTAGAAACTGGCACATGGTGGTTTGATAGGGAGCATCCTTAAGGGTAATGTGAAGAGATCAAGGTGATAGGAGCTACACTGATGCTTCTTTCCCTTTGGACACAATACAATAGAGAGCTTTGAAGTTGACAGATCTGAAGTCCAGGTTATGTCACCTATTTGCTATGTAATCCTAAGCAATACTTCCTCTGTGCCCCGTCTCAGGTAAAAAAAAGATTATAATAAATAACAATAATTATTATGATGATGGTCACAGAAGCTATCATTTGTTGAGATTTAATAAATGCCATGCACCAAACCAAGCACTTAACATAGATTAGTCTGAAAAATCTCCATATAATCCCAGAAGGTAGGTACCACTGCACGCCTGTCTATCCATAGTTTCAGTGAAAATGAAACAAATGAGCACATGTAACACTTAGTTCTGTGGCTGAAAACATAGTAAAGGCTCAAAAAATAGCAGACATATCTAATTTATATATGTTCACAATGAAAATATAAAAAATATAGAAAAGTAAAAATACTCAGAGAAAGAGGGTCAAGAACCTCTCTTCCTGAAGGAATCACTTCTTTTTACATTTTTCTGTTTTGTTGTTAATACAAAATCACATAGCACCTTTCAAAAAACCTGAATATTGAATTCTCATTGTATGCATTTATGGGATACAAAGTGATGTTAGTATATGTACAAAGTAGAACCATTCAATCAAATTGATTAACATATCTGTCACCTCACATACTTAGCATTTATTCCTCTTAACTGAAATAATGTAACTTCTGACCAACATATCTCCATTCTCTTCACCTTTAGTCTGTGGGAACCACCAATCTACTCTCTATGGCTATAAGATTGTTTTAGATTTCAAATATAATGAGAACCTGAGGCATCTGCTTTACTGTGCCTGGCTTATTTCAGCTATCATTTTTCTATTTAAAAATGTGGTACACAAAACAGGAGATTACTTACAAATAGTTAGGAATGCAGATTTTCAGGCCCTACTAAGACCTTGCCTGCAGCTGTAGCCCTGTGGCATCCGATCCCGTTAGATCTCAGAAGCTAAGTAGGGTCCGGCCTGGTTAGTACTTGGATGGGAGACCACCAGGGAACACCAGATACTGTAGGCTTGGGAGAAGGACCTGGAAACCCCCTCCCAAAAATCAATCTGCCATTGAAAACCCTATGAACAGCAGAGAAGCACTGACAATAGTGTTTCCCCTGTTGTACAGAGGGTCGCTATGAGTCGGATACTGATCGACGGCACCTAACAACAACAAACTAAGACCTAATAAGTTGGAATCTGCCTTTTAGCTAAAACCCATATGTGATTCATATGTATATCAAATTTGAGAAGCACTCCTAATTCTTTATCCTTACCAAAATGATTTTTTCAAGATTGGAGAAAATGTTCTCAAATATAACATGTCTATAATGGATGTTTAATATCCTACTTTATGCAACCAAAATTTATGAAACTATTTCTCAACTACTAGATATTTAGATACTTACACTTGTCTTTATGAAGAACTTTTTGTTTAGAAAATCAGTCTATTTTTGTTATGATTTGAATGTCCCCCACCAAAACTCATGTTAAAATTTAAGCCCCATTGTGAGATATAAAGAGGATGGAAACTTAATCCAATAAAGTACTTGGAGATGGGACCTTTGGGAGTTAAGGTTACATGAGGCCAGAAGGATGGGGCCCTAACCCAATGGGATTGTGGCTTTATAAGAAGAGACTTCAGCTAGGCAGCATAGTCCCTCTTACCATGTGATTCCCTACACTGCCTCAGGCTCTGTGGACTCCCCACCAGCAAGAACCTCACCACATATGGACACATGAATGTGAATTTTCCAACCTTCAATACCGTGTATTAGTTAGCTTTTATTGTCCCTGTGACCAAATACTTGACAGAAACTTAAGGGAGTAGAGATTTATTGTGGCTCATGATTTCAGAGGTTTCAGTCCCTCTTGGCAGAGACAGTGTGGTGGAACATCCCACATCATGGCAAACAGGAAACAGAACAGCCACAGGAAGGGGCCGGAGGAAGATACAGCCTCCAAGAACATGTGTCCAGTTACCTACTTCCTTCAACTAGGCCCTTCCTTCCACACATCCATCACCTCCCAATAATCTATTCAAATTTCAAATCCATCAATGAATTAAACCATTCATTACATCAGAAGCCTTATGAGCTATCTCTGGAAACACCCTCACACACACTCAGCACTGTGCTTTACTACTCTCCCAGGTGCTTCTCAGTCAAGCAGGTAATCAAGATTAGCTACCTACCCTGTAAACCAAATTCATTTCCTTTCTTTAGAAATATAATTACTCAGCTTCAAGTATTCAGTTATAGCAACAGAAAATAGTTGAAGACAGCTGATACAAAATGATTTTCAGAAATATTGTGCCCATTTACATTCCAAAAGTGGCCTTAACAAGTTAGGCATTAAATAGCAGAGCTGCAACAGTTTAAAATTCTGTCAGCAGGGTAAATACTTTTATAAAATTTCTTGGTACTCCTGGGCAATGGATGTCCCAAACCTTTCCCCCAACCACGCCTCAAAAGTCATAATGAAACTGATTTGAGAATGTGCCCAGGAAAACTTGGACTCCGTCCTATGCAACCAAAATTGATGAATGGAATACCATAAATGTATTAAAGTCAGAACCAGAGTCATCATCCCCAAATGCCTCTTCTCTCAACAAACAAAAAGCCCAGGATACTTTTTTGATTCTTCTCCACAAATTATCCATGCATTACTCCACCACTAATGGTCGACAGGCCCCATCTTGTCTCCCAAAGACTAGTAAGAGGCCTGAAACCTGGGAATACTAATCCCAGTGGCAGGCTATCACCAGCTTCTCTCCCACTCTCCTACCTGCACCTTTAACCAAATGAATTCCCCTGAAGGACAAAGCTCGTTTTGTCACTACAGAGTCTCTATATTCCAGTGGATGTATAAAGTAACCAGTAAATGTTCAGCAGAGGAGCTGAGATGAAGTGATGCTATCAATTGCTAATATAGAAGTGAAGTGAAGTAACTACACAGAGAAGGATGAAATGCAGCACATTCCCCAGGCCCTGTTATTTAATGGTGTGCAGAACTTCCAGTAACATACACCCAGAGACATTCTAAAAATACGTGGCATCTGGGTTGAAAGTGTACCTCAGTGGTACAGAACATGTATGAGGCCCTGGGAAGGAAGGAAGGGAGGGGGGGAGTGAAAGAGGGAGGGAGGGAGGAAAGAAAAGGGAAGGGAGGGAGGGAAAGGAGAGAAAAAAAGAAAAAGATAGCTTCTTATCAAAGCTGAGACATAGTCCCATCTTTACTAATTAGGGCCAACTTCACTATCTTAGAACTGCTAAACTACTCAGCTACTCATTTGTCCCACTTGCTATGTGGTCATTTTTGTAGCCTCCTACAAGAACACAACCATGTGCATTTGTTTATGTATGCTTATGTTGCTTACCACCCAAGGGCAAGAGTTGAACAGTTGGAAAAACCCTGCCTGGCCCTCAGAGATTAAAACATTTACTGTTTGGCCCTTTTAAGAAACTCTGCCACTGCTGCACTGCACACCTGTAATCCCAGCAACTTGGCAGGCTGAGGCAACAGGATGTTGAGTTTGAGGCCACAGACAGCTTGTGCAACCTAGCAAGACCCTGTCTCAAAAGAAAAAAAAGGGGCTGTAGGCATAGCTCAGTGGTGGAGCACTTGCCTAGCATGCCTTGGGCTCCGGGTTCAATCCACCAGTACTGAAAATAAGAAGGAAGGAAGGAAGGAGAAAAAGAAACTTTGACTACCCTATTTGAAAGGAGTATTTTATAAACTTCAGACTCTTTGATTTTAAACCAAGTTAGCACCAGGCAGCAACACTTATAAATCAAAAGATCTTTCTTGTCCTATGATTTCTTTTTTTTTTTTTTTGGGGGGGGGGATGGTACTAGAGATTTGAACCCAGAGCGTCATGTATGCTTTCTGCAAGCACTCAGTCACAGAGCCACACTACCACCCCACTTTTATCCTTTGTGAGACAGGGCCACAATAAATTGCACAGGCTGCCTCTGGCCTGGAACTTGCAGTCCTCTAGGCTCCACCTCCCAAATTGCTGGGATTAAAGGTGTGTACCTCTCTGCCCAGCTCTGTCTGTGATCTTTAATCTAAATCTTGTACATATTCACTAAAAGAAATTTAGCAGTAAAACCAAACGCTCCAAAGTGTGGAGATACTTGGTACAGGTCTAGAATAAGATTGTCCACTAGAACTTACTTGGATAATAAAAGGCTTGGACCTGCAGTGTCATACAGCACACACTAGCCTATGGAGCTACTGAGCCCTTGAAATGTGGCTAATAAGACTAAGAAAATACATTTTAAAATTTAATTTTATAAAATTTATTTTATAAAATTTTGTAAAAAATGTTTTGGCAATACTAGGGGGCTAAACCCAGGGCCTCATGCGAGCCCTCTACCACTAAGCTGCATTCAGAGCCCCTTTTTTATTTTTTCTTTTTGCAGTACTGGGCGGGGGCGGGGGGGCAGCTGAATCCAGGGCCTCACTTATATTTTGCAATTGCTCTACCATTGAGCTGCACTCCCAGCCTCCTCCTCAATTTTTTTTCTTGGGCCAGGGTCTTGCTAAGGTACTTAGGCTACCTCTGGCCTCAAACTTGCAATCCTCCTGCCTCCACCTCCCAAATTACTGGGACTACAAGTGTGTGCCACCTCACTTGGCCAATTTTATTAAATTTTAATTAAAGCTTAAATTTATCCAGATGCAATTAGTGGCTACATTATTGGACAATGTAAGTCTAGAATACCTAAAAATATTGGAATGCAACAATCCAGTGTTTTCTACTACAAAATGCTATTCATACCAGCTGCCTCGAAGTGACAATTTTAAAAGCATATTTTTGATGCTATACCATTTTCAGCCCAGGGATTTCACTATTTCTGTCAGAGAGTACATGCAAGTACAAAGAATTTTTTTAAATGAAGTTTTCCTCGATTCCAACCATTAAACTGGTAGAGAAGAGATGGGAGCATAGGGAACAGTGTCACAACCACTAGCATATAAACAGAGCACCCTTTTCTATATCCCAAATGTCAATCCAATACCTAATAATAAATATCAATCCTAAATTGGTCCTAATATATCAAAACTGGGTACAGTTACCCACATTTAACTGACTCTATTATATTCCCAACATTCTTTCTAGATTTCTCAATAGTAAAACATACCAGACTTTTCTGCCCCTATCACTCAGCTATTTGATGTCAGCCACTCCCCTTCACTGTATGGTCCTTCAGGCATATTTTTTTGTATCAAATTCAGTTGTCTGGTGTTCTGCCTTCCTCCCTTGGCTGCTGTTAAATCTGAAAAAATACAATACTCAAACTACTAATTTGGGGGCTCTATTCCTGGGTTAACTGATACATTATCGCAGTCCATGGCCTCTACCCTGGGTTAATTGATACATTATTTCATCAAGATCTCTGAATTTAAAAATGTTCTGTCACAGGAATGTTTAACTCTATGGTAGAGCACAAGGTGAGTAAACCGGAAGCCCTAGGTTCAATCCCCAGCCACTAACCTCCCCAAAATTCTGACATAAGTGTAATCAGATCCTATGATGACAGTATGAAATAACTTTTGTACTTTTACTAAACAAGCTTCTAAATTCAGAATAGTAACAAGCAAGTGTAACCCTTAGTCAAAAGTTGACACATTTGGGACTGTGTTTGTTTTATTTCTATGTTTTATTTGTTAAAAATAGAGCTTCAAACCCAGCTAATGGCACATGCCTGTAATCCCAGGGACTCCAGGAGGCACAGGCAGGAGGATCACAAGTTTGAAGCCAGAGGCAGCCTGCGTAATTTAGTGAGACCCTGGCTCAAGATTAAAAAAAGAAAAGAAAAGAAAAGAAAAGAGAAGAGAAGAAAACAGAAGAGAAAAGACAAAACACTTAAGATGGGGAGCCTGGGCACAGCTCAGTGGTAGAGCAATTGCAAAGTATGAGCGAGGTCATGAGTTCAGCACCCCCAGTATGGCAAAAAATAGAGCTTCGACAACATTTGCCAAGTACCGGTGGTATAAAAATAAATAAGGTTTAGTCTCTGTCCTTGAGGAGGTCACAGTCAAACAACAGATTTATATACATAAATAACTATAACACAAGTGAAAAGAACATTTAAAACTGTTATCATAAAGCACAGCAAGAACCCAACCAACACATTTTACCTACATAGGAGGTCATGTTTGTCTATTTGGATCCAAGCGCACACTCTGAATATACCTACTAGTGGACTCTCGTATCACTTACATGAATAACTGTGTTATCTTTACCTGAAAATCCAAATGATCTAAGACTCTTTCAGATATAGGAATCATAATTCTGCGATTAGGCTATTTTTAATACCTACTTAGAAAAAATGTTAAAGTTAGAAATATGTTTCAGAATAGTAACAAACTGAATGAGGAACACACTGGTCTTACCATGCCTAGCCCAAGAAGAGAATTCGATACATGTTTGCAGAATAAAAGAACACAAAGCTAGCTCCTGCAGTGTCTTCCTTCTCTTCCCTTACTCATGACTAAAATTTTGGAATATCAGACCACCTCTGTCCTTAATCATCCACGAGTCAGAACCACTCAGTGGTACTCACCACAAAAGTGCTTGTACGTTCACAGCGCCAAGAGGGATAAGGTACAAATCTGTTCTTCTTAGAACTGGCTACAGTTTGGAAAAATACGTCCCACGTGTAGGTGAACTTGGGCTCTCCGTATGTTCATTTTGGAAAACATCGATAACAAATACTAACCATGCCCAGCACCATCCTCTTCTATCTCAAACTTGTTGCAGCACTTTCTGTGACCCTCAAAGCCAAACCTTTAAGGAGGGACGGAAAGGCAGGAGAGCTAGTTTGGTCCTGAGGTCAGAAGACACGAGGCTGGGCAGGACAGAGCGCGGCAGACACGCGGGTGTGCAGTACTGGGAGGGGCTGGGGTGGTGGACTTGGGGGCCCGAGGTCCGTTCAGGCGGCCCGGCTGGGGTCCGCCCGGGGATCCTTACCCGTAGTAGCGGAAAGCATTAATGATCTTCCAAAAGTGCTCGCGCTCGAGCCTCTCCTCTTCCTCCTCCGTGCTGCGCGCGGCTGCCGCTGCCGAAACTGCCGCGGTCGAGCCCAAACGTCCAGCGGAGAACTGCACTTCCACCTCCTCGCTCCCACCGCGGCCGCCGCCGCCTCCCCCGCCGCCCTCTGGCAGCTGAGAGGCAGGCGGCGGAGCGCGCCGCCGCCGCTGCATCGCCGCCACGGCCCTCGGCCTGGCTCGCTTGCGTCTCACCGCAACCGAAAGCGTGGTGGCGGCTGCTCGGCCTACCTCTAGACGGCGCCTACCGCGGACATGCCCCCAGCTCGCGGCACGCTCCGCCCCCGCCACCCTCAGGCCTCCATCCGCTCCCCGCTCCGCCAGGTCTACGGGACTCCTGGAACACGCGCGCATGCGCGTGCCAGGGTACGACGAAGGACCGTGACAGCCTGCGCTCATTCGCTGCTGGCCTCGACGACGACGCGATGACGTCACGATAGCGCTTTAGGAGGCGGGGCTATGGGCCAGGTGCGAGAGAGGAGGAAGAGCTCCTGGCTGGGGTGGGACTTGCTCAGCTGGCACCTGTGAGCGGTCTGGTGGGTGGGGCCTAGGAGCCGGCCGGTGCTGTATAGTGGAGCAGGCTGGATAACTGCAGCATAAGGAAGTAGCAAAGAAGGGAAAAGAACAGAGAAAAAGTCCGGCATTAATGAAACTTATTTGGGACTTTTCATAAAGCCTAAAAGGAAGGTCTTGCATTCACTTTAAGTTTTAATTCACTTCCTAAAAGAATATCTTGTAATTACACAAGGAGGTGGGAAGCACCACGCCATATTTCCAGCGTTAGGGACATGGGAAAACTCTTAACCCCAGCCTGTTCGGCTGGCGCCTCTCCTGTAATCCCAGCTACACAAGAGGTTGAGGCAGAAGGATCTTGAGTTCCCGATCAGCCAGGGCAACATGGCAAGAGGCTGTTTCAAAAACTAAAACGAAACAAAACAACATACATAGAAGTCCTAATCCAGTCCTGATGATAGCAGCAGATGAAGAAAATGTGCTTGGGGAGACCACTACACCCATTAGTATCTAACAATGGCCCTTAGCAATACTGAGATCTGACCTAAACTCTTCCTCCTCTGTCACTTACATTCACTCACTTTTTGCTTCTTTTCTCTTTGGGCTCCAGTGCTAAAAAGGCTGCTCCACCTGCATTTAATGTTATTCTTAGAAAATAACTCATTGCCTTCAATTTAATTCACAACCTAGCATATCAGTCTTACAAGGTAACAGTAACAAGGAAAGACTGTTTTATTCAAAAGTTAAATATTCCCAGGGACCACAAAGTCTGTTAAAAATATATAATCATATTGAAAGTGAAGTGGCTTCATACATTTGTGATTTAAATTAGTAAATGAAGTAAATCCAACGCTAAAATTACTGTATTTTTATGTTAACCTTACATTTTATACAAGACTTTTCTAAAATTTTTGTCTATTTCTTGATGGTAATGAAGTAATATGCAGTTCAAAGGGAAAGGGCAAAGGATTACAAATGTGAATAGTTCTTTCCCCCTTGTCCCTACAGAAATAATACACATCATAATTTGTGACATGTATTGACACATGCCAGAATGACCTAGCTGATATAGTCCAGAATGTCATAAAGATAATCGTGTACATACGTTTCAACATCCTGGGAAATATAATAAACATTTTCAAATTAATTTCTTATATAGAAGCTTTCTTGATTCTATCTTATTACTTGGATAGTCTTGTTGTTGTTATTGTTGTTGTTAGGTACTGTTGAGTCAATGTCCTACTCCTAGCGACTCTATGTAAAACAGGCAAACACACTATTGTCAGTGCTTCTCTGATATTCATGGAGGTTTCAATGGCAGATTGTTTTTCAGGAGTGGGTTGTCAGGTCCTTCTCCCAAGCCTACAGCACCTGGTGTTCCTAGGCAGTCTCCCATCCAAGTACTAACCAGGTCTGACCCTGCTTATCTTCTGAGATCAAGATCTGATGGTATTGGACACCACAGTGGTACGGCTGCCGGCTTAGATAGATAATTTTAGGATTAATAATTATTAAGGTGCTCAACTATAAACACAATTGTGTTTTATAGATGAGGAAACTTGGGGAAACATATTAAGTGATCCTCATGGGGCCACAAAAGGAATTATTAGCACTGAATCCACCCACCCAGGAATCGTTCTTACATTTTATCAGTATTCAGTGATGAATCCAACAGTAATTTTAAAATATTATGCTGTCTAGCCAAGCTTTGTGATATACACTTGGGATTCCAGCAATTGGGAGGCTGAGACAGGAGAATTACTGTGAGTTTAAAGCCAGCCTGGGCCACATAGCGAGTCCCAAACCCGCTTCAGCTACAGGGACACATATGTACCAGGGCTGGAAGTCTTTCTTTC
The DNA here is from genome assembly GCA_007922755.1 of Pedetes capensis. Classification (NCBI taxonomy): domain Eukaryota; kingdom Metazoa; phylum Chordata; class Mammalia; order Rodentia; family Pedetidae; genus Pedetes; species Pedetes capensis. The sequence continues at coordinate 64,218 of VMDO01004051.1, forward strand.
TTTTCCTTCTGTTTTTTCTTTTCTTTCTTTTCTTCAACAGGTGAATAGTATAGTACTCACCAATAAAAAATACTGAACAGTAATGAACTATTGAGATATGCAATAACAAATAAATATCAAGGAAATTATTCTGAGTTTGAAAAAAAAAATCTCATTGGGTGTGACCACGTATAATCCTGAAATTTAGGAGGCCAAGGCAGGAGGATCACGAGTTTATGGGCAATTTGGGCTACAGAACAAGATGCCAACAGAGTGTGGGGGAGAGAGAGAAAGAGAGGAACAAAAACACCAAAGGGTTACATTCTGTATGATTGCATTTATATACTATTCTTGAAATGACAAAGTGACAGAGATGGAGAACAGATTAGTAGTTGCCAGAGTGAGGGGGTAGGGGGAAGGGGGGTAGTGACTCAAGGGCATCTTATAGTAGAGTGACTCTATGTATGACTGTGTGGTTCCATAAATGCACACTAGATAAAATTATATGGAAATTAGTATAAATACCCACACACAAATGAATACATATTATTGTTGTTGTTGTTAGGTGCCATTAAGATGTGTTCGACTCATAGCAACCCTCACAGGGTTTTCAATGACTGATTGTTTTAGGATTCCCTTGGGAGTGGGTTGCCATGGCCTTCTCCCATTTTTGAGGTGCTGGGAATCGAACCCAGGACCTCAGAGACTGCAGAATGGTGCTCTACCAACTGAGCTAAATCCCAGCCCCGGATACATATTGTTGTTGTTGTTGTTGTTGTTAGGTGCCATTGAGTCAGTATCCGACTCATAGCGACCCTCATTGGGTTTTCAATGGCTGAGTGTTTTGGGATTGCCTTGGGAGTGGATTGCCAAATCCTTCTCCCATTTTTGTGGTGCTGGGAATTGAACTCGGGACCTCAGAGACTGCAGCGCAGGGCTTTACCAACTGAGCTAAATCCCAGCCCTTGACTCACTTACTGGTTTACTAAATTACCAGAACGAGCGTGTACTCGCGCTGTGCTGCAGTCTCTGAGGCCCCGAGTTCAATTCCCAGCACCGCAAAAATGGGAGAAGGGCCTGGCAATCCACTCCCAAGGAAATCCCAAAGCACTCGGCCATTGAAAACCCTGTAAGGGTCGCTATGAGTCGGATACCGCCTCGACAGCACCTAACAACAACAATGGATACATATTAGACCAGTGAAATGTGAGTAACATCGATGGATTGTTTACATGTCTACTGGATCTTGTGATACTGTACCTAAGACAAACAAAATATTGCCAATGGGAGAAACTAGATGAAAGGTGCAAGAGATGTCTCTGAATTACTCCTTACAACTGTATATGAATTTAGAATTATCTCAATATCAAAAGGTTGCTTTTTTGTTTGGGATTGTAAGGAAAAATTGAAAGGAAATTGGCAAAAACTCCCAAACTGGGAAATGGCTTTTGAATATCTGGTTTGTAAATTGGAAATCTAGGGAAAATGAAAGTAACTTGGTTGCACGTTTGTACAAAACCCTTCCTGATTGGACAATTGGACTGAAAGCTGATTGGCTCAGTCCATTCCGTGGGTGAGCTATATAAGGAGCTGCGCTGCAGCAGCTCCATCCTTTTTTCGCCTTCTCACCCGTTCCTGCCTGGACCACCAATGAGGAAATGCCTCTCGCGCTGCTCTCCCCTGGAACTTTGGTGAGGAAAGAACGCTCTCCCGTTGCAAATCAGCAATAAGGAAAGAACCTGCCCTCCGTCTGATCACTGACAAAGCAACAGCTGTCTCCTTCTGACCACCAAGATGACCAACACAGGTGTTTGCCCCTGGAAGGCAAAAGTGCCTGAGGCTTTTCCTTTTTCCTGTCTCCTCTGGGGTCCCGAGGGCCGCAGGAGTCTGCGCCCCTCACCTGAGGGTTCTGAGTGAATTGTGTTTAGTATCTGTGTGTGCAGCAGCGTCGCCCGTCTGAACCTCCAGGCTGGACTGGGAGGGGCGTGCCCCACAGGGATGGGACTTGAACTAGGACCTCATGAGTACTAACCATGTGCTCTACCATTGAGCTACGCCCCAGGCTCATATTGTGACACATAAATTTCTAACTTCTACATTACTTTTATAGATATATTTTTATTTTAAACATAGAAGTTTCTAAGTAAATATTTTTCTCATTTTTAAGAACACTTACATAAATTATGGACAATTTCAAACAAATAAAATTCGAAACAATAATTTCAAATAAGAAACAGTGATATCGTAACACCTTACCCAGTTTCAACAAATCTCAGCAGTTTACTATCTTGTTTTATTAAATGCACTATATTGTTCATTAGTTTTTATAGTGATATATTATTTATTTTACTTTATTTTTTATTAAAAAAAATTTTTTTGAGAACAGTCTTGCTATGTAGCCCAGGCTACCTTCAAACTTACGATCCTCCTGAATCTGAATGCTGGAATTACAGGGACACACCACCACACATGGTTTGTGGTGGTACTTGAAAGTGGTTCCCAGACAGTAGGTTATTTTTCCACACAAACATCAGTGTGCATTTCTTAGAGGAATTTTTAAAAAGATAATGGCCATGCCATTATTATTTCTATCAATAAAATTAGTAAGTGCTTAATATCCGCTAATAATCAGTTCTTATTAAATTTCCCAAATTGTCCCAAAGATGACACTTTTTATAGTTAGTTTTTAAAGCCAGAATATTATGCCTATTATATATCTTTTAATCTTCCATCAATTTGTGCTTTCCTTTCTCTCTTTTTATCATGTCATTAGGGTATTTCTTGTTTGTTTATTTGCTTCCTTATATTTATTTCTTTATATTTACAGATTATTTTGTAATTTTAAATTAACTACAGTGGTAAAGATGGATGTACAGAGTATTTTTACAGTGAAGGCCTCTAAAAGTCATTTGAAAGCTTTATCAGATCTACAGACTTGTGATTTGTCTGAGGGCCTCATCCAAGTAAGAAAGAAACTTTCTACTTCTCTCTTTACTACAAACCCAGTGTTCAAGAATGTGGGCCTAGTTTTACTATCTGGCCCTGACCTTCTCTTAAATTATTAATAAAGGATAAGATTAAGCTATTTTATTTGAGTTAGTAGAACCATTATAACATCTCGTGTTTTCTCTCTCTCCATTTAAAACCCTTTCAGTCTCTGGGAAGCTCTCATTCATTCAACCTTTACCAATCTATACCTATGGTCCACATTTGTTACTTGTGTTAGCTTGCCTGTTGCTGTGGCTGAAATAAACAGAAATAAACTTATGGGACAAATGATTTATTGGAGCTCATGGCTATAGGTTTCTGTCCATAGATTTGGGGCAGGTGTAGTGGCAGGAGTAGGCCTGTGGCACAGTACTTCACATCTTAGTGATCAAGAACAGAGAGAGCAATTGGAACCGCCCCTAGGGACCCATTTCTGCAAAGCTAGTTCCCATATCCCAAAGTTCCGTAACTTCCCAAGACAGCACCACCATCTGGGGACCAAATGACCAAACACCTGAGGACTAAAAGTTTGAGGGACATTTTAGATACAAACAATAACAGTACTCAGAAGTGTGGACCTGGCACCAGCTTCATGGATATCTCCGAGGATAGTATTAAAAATGTATTTGGTTTCCCTTATTGAATACGCATTTGAATAAAATTCCCGAGTAGTCAGGTGATTTATTTTGAAGTTCAAAATGTACTGCTCCAGATAAAATGTAGACTGTATTGACCTCAGTCCTTTCATTGATAAAAACCTCACATGTATCCTTCTCTGTGATAGTCTATTAGGATGCCCTCAGAAAATGAATAGAATATTCAACTAAGGCCAGCTTAAACAATAGGGACATTTATTATCTAAAAAAAGATAAAGTTCCAAAGTACAATGTCCAGGCTGAGTCATGAGTATCACTAAGGACACAAGCTTGTCCATCCTTTGGCCTTGCTGTTTTCAGCATGTGATCTTAGTCTCCATGATCACAACATGGTTACCACAGTTCCAGTCATTACACCCAGATACAACAAATCCAGCAAAGAGAGTCTGTTTCCTCCCACATACGTTTCTTTTCTTCAGTAAAGACACTTTTTTTTGAAGTCCCCCATCAGGCTTCCCAGAAGCACATCACATTCTCAATCATAGGCAAAGGATACATAATTGCCTCATTTGGTTTACACTAATTGATGTCATCTTCATGATCCTGAAACCAATCAGATTTCTTATTGTTCTTCTTTCCTGCTTATTTATAAAATTATAATTATTAATGCTTCTTAATCACATATATTAATGTGTTTCACTGTGACCATTCCATACATGTATATATATCACGGTTTGATTGTATCCACCCTCCCTAAAGCCCTTTGTTACCCGGGCTCTCCAACCCCTTCCCTAAGAGATCCTCCATTTTCAGGTCTTTTTTTTTCTTTTATTTAAATTTTACTTTCCACATATGGCAGTACAAAAAATTCGTCAGTGTTGTGAAATCAAGAGAAGTGTAATTTATGGCTCAAGACCTCAAGAAGTGGATGGCACACTAAGAAAGCAAAACTAGAAAATATTAAGCAATTGAAACAATATAGTGTTAAAACAGCATGAATTAATTAAAGTATAATGGGAATTAAAGGAAGGGAAGAACAGTTTGAGAGTGGAATGAGAACTAGATCTTGGGGAATGAATTTAACTTGAAAAGTTGTGAGCACACTTTCCAAACCAATTCTAATTAATTTAAGGGAAAAGGGAAAAAAGGCTGGGATTCAGCTCGGTTGGTAGAGTGATGTGCTGCAGTCTCTAAGGTCCTGAGTTCAATTCCCAGCACCGCAAAAATGGGAGAAGGGCCTGGCAATCCACTCCCAAGGCAATCCTGAAACAGTCAGCCACTGAAAACCCTATGAGGGTTGCTATGAGTCGGATACCAACTCCATGGCACCTAACAACAACAACAATTGTTTCTTATTACCAGAAACATCAGGAATAGGAAGATCTAGTGGCTCTAATTATATCATCATAAATCAATCACTTGCTATTTCTTGGATTTGCCACGTACTTTTCTTTTCCAAAAATTCCAACTGAAGGTCTGGGCAGGGCTCTGATAGAAATGGCTTGAGACCTGCGCCCTTCACTGAACCACGTGTCATAGCTAAGGGGTTGTGGCTCTCGCATTTGCCAGGCTTGGGTCATGGACCACCCTACTACTGGCTATGGATTCAGCCACATGCAACCCTCTGAACTAAGGGTAAGGGTTGGATGATTTGAAAAATTCTCAGAAATATTACTGCCTTATTCCATTGTTGGCTGCTGTAATAGAACACCATAGGCTGGGTAACTCTTAAACAGTAAAAGTTTATTTGGCATATGGTTGTGGAGGGTGGGAAGTCAAGAGTATGGTACCACCATCTGGCACAGGATTTTGTGCTGCATTGTAACACAGTGAGGGGCAAATGAGCACATGAGAGTTACAAAAAGAATGGATCAACTCCCTCTTTATATTGATATTTCATTCTTTTGATGACTAATCCACTCCTTTGATAGCAACAATAATCCATACATGACAGTGGAGTCCTCATGACCTCATTACTTTTTAAATGTACCACTACTTATTACCACCATTATGGTGTCAACAGTTAAATTCCAACATGCAGTTTTTTGTTTGTTTGTTTGCTTTTTAACAGGGTCTCCCTATGTAGCCGAGGCTGGCCTCAAACTCAAGCCTGCCTCATTCTCCGGAGTGCTGGGATTAAAGGCTTTTGCCACCACACCCACTGCTCAGTATGAGGTTTGAGGGGGGCACTGAAGCCACAGCAATGACCAAAAGGTAAAATTGATTCTGACAGGAAAATATAAAAATCTTTGGTGTGCTGGGGGAATAACAATATGAGCAAGGTGGAAAGGAGGGCAAGGATCAGTCTGGTTGTAATCTGTAAGAAGAAACAGGAAAAAAGGATTTCTGTAATTCAGGTGATATAAAATTATTGTTGTTAGGTGCCGTTGAGTCAGGTCCAACTCACAGCAAACCTCAGAAGGTCTTCAATGGCTGATTGTTTTCAGGATTGTTTTGGGAGTGGACTGCCACATCCTTCATCCTTTTTTGCAGTGGTGGGGATCAAACCTGGGTTCTCAGAAGGTGCAGAGAAGCACTCTACCAACTGAGCTGTTTTCAGGATTGTTATGAGAGTGGACTGCCATATCCTTCACCCTTTTTGCAGTACTGGGGATCAAACCTGGGTCCTCAGAAAGTGCAGAGAAGCACTCTACCAACTGAGCTAAACCCCAGTATGTAGGAACTTTGAAAGTCAGAAGTCTGGGTGGGTCACTGAGCAAGGGAGATTCACTTTATAGTCTTTTTGCTGCTGCTGTTGTTCGTTATTTTCACTTGAGATTTGAAATCACTACAGCAATATGATGAAAATTATATTACAAAGTAACTAATCAGACAAAAGCCGGGGGATGAACTGTTGTCAGCACAACCAGATGGGAAGACTGAATAATCCTGAGATGGCATGATAAAAATGTGTGCAACATAGTAATAGAAAAAGAAAAGGAATAAGGATGAAATCCAGATTATCAAATATAGGAGATGAATAAAGGGAAGAACCAAAAGAGATGCCAAAGGTTATAGCTAGAGTTTCAAAAGTATGATTGAAAAGTATGATGGAAATTTATAAAGACATTAGTTTTCTCCTTCTCCCAATGCCTCTGGCCCCACACCCTGCTCTCTTATCCTCTGATTTTTGTCAAATCTAACAGACCATATTAACACTCTAGAGGTTCTAAGTACTAAAAGGCTATAATATGCCATCTCCATTACCATATGTTGTTGTTGTTGTTAGGTGCCGTCGAGTTGGAATCCGACTCTTAGCGACCCTTGTAGGGTTTTCAATGGCTGTTTCAGGATTGCCTTGGGAGTGGATTGCCAGGTCCTTCTCCCATTTTTGCAGTGCCGGGAATTGAACTCGGGACCTCAGAGACTGCAATGCAGCGCTCTACCAACTGAGCTAAATCCCAGCCCCACTACCATATAGGATTCCTAATAAACTTATTAAATGTTGAAATGAGTGGAAGTCCAACAGACATGATTTGTCACATGATGCTTTTGTTAACAATCACAATTATGGTGTTTTATAATTTTTTTCCAATTAGAAATTTACTTGTTGATACCACAATCATGCTTAATCCATGCAATTAAGCACTATTTGATAATAATGTCATTATTTTTTACCCACAGCTTGGAAACATTTATTTTTACATTGTAGATGTTTTCTTCTTCTTTTTCTTTTCCTGATTTTTTTGAGACATAGTCTCACTCTGTAGCCCAAGCTGGCCCCAAACTCTTGATCCTCTTATCTTAGCCTCCTAAGTGCTGTAATTACAAGAGTGTACCACCATACCCAGAGGCTTTTTTTTTTTAATCAACTTTTAAAATGGTGCTCAAAATTTTTATTTATAACTTTTAGCTGTTAAAAAGTAAAAGAGTCAGTCGGGCGTGGTGGTATGTCTATAATCCCAGTGGCTCAGGGGGTGGAGGCAGGAGGATCGCAAGTTAGAGACCCGAGGCAGTCTGCATAATTTAGGGAGACCCTGTCTCAAAAACTAAAAAAAGTGGGCTGGGGTTGTAGCTCAGTGGTCCAGCACTTACAGAGCATACAAGCTCGAGGCCCTGGGTTCAACCTCCAGGACCCCCCCCACACACACACACAAAAATGGAAAAGAGCCAGGGAGGGTGGGACACTCCTGTAATCCCAGCACTCAGGAGGCTAGGGCAGAAGAGCTGAGAGCTGGAGGTCAGCCTAGGCTAAACAGTGAGACCCTGGATCAAAAACAAAAAGTATATCTATCTAATCTTAGTAATTAGAACTATTTGTAGGGTTGCCAATTATGTATAGGCAGAGGGGAGAAAAGACAAGATATGAAGCACAGACTAGAAAGAGGACATTACTGCTCAGTAGAGATTCATTTTCCCTCTCTGGCTTCCCTCCCTTGGCCACTATTCAGGACAGATTCTTCTTCATTTTAGGGAACTGGAGATATTGGATGATTTGGTTGATAGAATGTACAGAAGATGAGAATGAACAAGGTAAAATCTAAAATGGAAAAAGAAAGCTCAGTACAAATTCACAATTGCAAAACTACTGATCATTGGATTAATGCAATACACAATTAAGATTAACTGTTAAGAAGCCAATGAGAGCCAGTCACAGTGGCGCACGCCTGTAATCCCAGCAACTCGGGATGCAGAGGCAGGAGGATCACAAATTCTAGACTAGAGGCAGTCTGAATAATTTAGCGAGACTTTGGCACAGAAAAGTGAAAAAGTGGGCTGAGGGTGCAGCTCAGTGGTCCAGAACTTGCAGAGCATGCAAGCGCAAGGCCCTGGGTTCAACCCTTAGTCTGGCAAAAAAAAAAAAAAAAAAAAAAAAGAAGCCAACCATTGTCCTTGAACATCTTATCACTAATCTTCCACTACTGCTATAGAGTTAGACTTTTCTCTACATCTTTAAATAATAATACCTAACATCGGATCATCATCATGAACACTATGCCAGATTACTATGATAAATGTAAAACATTTGCATAGGTTAACAATTTAATCTCCACTTACTTTATAAATTGATTATTATCTTGTTTTGCAGGCAAAGTGACTCAGCCTTAAGGCAGACAATGGGCTGGAGAGCACACAGCTAGATTTGATTCTGCTCTATAGCATGGCCACCGAAGCTCTGGTTTCCATTTTTACATTAGACTCTTTTCCAAATAAATATTGAATTTTATTCTGTGGGATGACAATGCTCCGATCTGAAAATCAGGATTTTTAGTGCAAAAAAGAAGGGGCAGGTAGAAATTGGGGGTCCTTCTCTGCCTAGTTTTTCCTTTAGTGTTGAAACAGATTGCTGTTTCCTTAGCCATGCACAAGATTAAGTATCTGGCCTGCGTTTAAGCATTGCATTTTCTAGAGTCAAACTTCATTTAGCACGGTGGGATGCTCATATAGTATGCATATTTGGGGGGCTGTGGGAGGTCTTATAAATTCACATTTCTTCTCACAGTACTTGTCAAGCACAATTCTTTCTCCTCCTCCTCCTCCTCCTTTCCTCCCTTTCTCTCTACTAAGCCTATGTAATTGATTATAATCTGATGCAATGGTATATGCTTTTTTTCCCTTGGTATTTTCCATCCACTTTTGGAAATAATTTCAGACTTTGGGAAACTTTTTAAGAGTAGCACACAGTTTTCCTATACGCTTCACCCAACGTCCTCTAATGCCAACATCTTGCATAATTATAGTACAATGATCAAAACTGAGAAATTAGTACAATAGCTCTAACTAAACAACAAAACCTATTTACATTTCACCAGCTTTCTCAGTCCTATCCATCTGGTTTTCCACCTCCAGCCATGGGTCTGGTTTTGCGTTTACTCACTTCTTACTCTTTTCCAGCCTGGGACAATTCCTCAGTCTTTTTCTTTCATGACCTTGACACTTTGGGAGAGTACTGGCCATTTGTTTCACAGAATGTCTCTTAAATTGGGGTTATCTGTATATTTTCTCAAGATTACACTGGGAGTATCCATTTTTTTGCAATACTACAGAAGTGATGTTCCCTTTCCTGGGCCCATAGGAGAGGGTACATGACAGCAGTGCCAGGCTGTCAGTCAAAAGAATGGCATGAAAGAGTTCACAATTTATATATATAAAAAAAATTCTGGCAGCTATGTGTGCAGAGTGAATCAGAGAGCAAGATCACTGCTGAAACCATCTGTTAAGACAGTTGTTTACAAAAAAAAAGAAGAGGCTATTGTAATTGGTTAGGTAGGGAAAGAACAAAGATAGTCTGAACAAAGGCTGCAGGACAGGGATGAAAGTTTGAATATGCATTTTTTGAGGTAAAAATAGGTTTCAGGAGTAATTTCCGTGTGTGAAGAGAGGAACTGAAGATAATTACTAGGATATCAGGTAGCTTAACTTCATTATCAATTGATAGCCAAGATCTTTTTAATGAGATTAAAAATAGTAATAATCTTCTGGTGTATCATTGCCATAAGGGACTACCTGCATGTCTGTGGGGAGAGAGAGAGAGAGAGAGAGGGAGAGAGAGAGAGAGAGAGAGAGAGAGGGGGGAGGAGAGAGAAGAGAAGAGAGAGGCATACCCATTCACTTATTCTTGTTTTCAAGCTTTGACTTTCACTTTGGAAGTTCAGCATCTTTGGTGTACCTCTGAGGAAGGACTGGGCAAGAAAAGTCAGCATCTCACCACTGTCCTTATTTTCTCTGTAAAAGGGAACTTTCCTATGTACTTGAAATATATTTATTGACTAGTGCACGGAACAATATGTATGTTTGAGCTAGGGACTGAGGGTGCATTGGCAACAGAATGTGGTGGGAGAAGGTGTAAATTCTCCACAGCCAGAGTCTTTCATAGATGTCATCTCTGCTTTTAACCCAGGACCATGAAGCCAAGATGGAAACTCAATAGGAAAGTAGTGAAAATTCATCTTTCTTGGTTATCTCTCTGTTAGTGACAGAGGGGAGAAAAAACCCTGAGCTTTCTTTAAAGTTGGAGAAGCTTGAGCTTCCATTGCCCCAAAAACTGAATCATGGAAGGAAGAAGGAAGTTAACGTGTTTGAAGCCAGGGGAGTATAATTACACTATAAATACCTATATTCCCAAATACAAACAGAGGTTTTTAATTGGGGTTGCATATCAGAATCATCTGCAGGACTTCTAAGCAACACATGCCCAGGACCCATTCCAAGTGATCCTGACACATTAGGTGTGTTATTTAGAATTACTTTGGCTGAGGGGTGGCAGAAAAGCAATTCAAATCAGCCTTGGCCTACAATTTGGAGTGGGTTGTATTATTAGTTATATAATGCTGCATAACAAATTACTCAAAACTTAATAACACACAGTCATCTAGGATGTTTCTGGGGGTTAGGATTTTGGGAGTGGCTAAGATGGTGGTCCTGCCTCAAGGTCTCTCACCAGGTTGAAGCCAAGACGTCAGCTAGGCATCAGTCATCTAAAGGTTTGACTGATGTTGGAGGATTCGTTTTCAAGATGGGTCAGTCTCATGGCTGGGAAGCTGGTGCTAGCTCTTGACAAGTGGTCCTACTATTTTTGCCATATGGCTTTTTATTTTTTATATTTTGGCAGTGCTGGGAATTGAACTCAGGGCCTCACACATGCTAGTCCTCTACCAACTAAGCTACATCCCCAGCCCCACCATATGGCTTTTTGCATAAGATAGATTGAATGGTTTTCTACAGAGGGAGCAATCCAAGAGAACAAGGCAGAAGCCTCTTGATACAGTTTTATGGCTGGGATTAAGATGCACTTGAACAGGAGGAGGGGGGTGGTATTTATAGGTTGGATGATTATTGGTGCAAAGGTTGAGGACCACCCATATACAGCCTTTTAGGTCCTAGAGAAAATATATGTTTATCATACCCATTCACTTTTTTTATTGGATGAAACTGATTAAATTAGGTATCAAAGGAAGGTTTTGTTTTGTTTTTGAGACGGTCTCGTTGTGTAGCCCAGGCTGACCTGGAACTTGCTACGTATATCAGGGTGGCCTTGAACTTGCATTGACCCTCCCAAGTGCTGGGATTACAGGCCTGTGCCACCATGCCCAGCTCTCAAGAGAAGCTTTGAAGGAGAATCATAATTTTAAAACTCCTAAATGTTATGAGTGACTCACCTCTAACCAGCAATAGACTCAGATCTAATAACCTTTTAATATCTTTAATATTTCCAAGCCCTTTGGAGTTTCTCATATGATTTTATAACATGTTATTTGATCTTAAGAATAGTTTTAGGTTCGTAGGATGGAGTCAAGAGGGTTGGGATTGAAAGACAGAACTAATAATAGTGAACACACACTGGTGCCAGGCTTCTGTTGGATGCTTTATCTTAACCCTTCTAATCAAATGCGATAAGGCAGAAATGAAGAATTCCAAGTTTATGGGAAGTTCTGCTTCCTTAGGCTTGCAGAGGTTCAATGACATGCCTGTGATTAAGTACTGTGGTTGAAATGAGAACCCAGTTTTCTTGCTCAGTTTTCTACTTGGCTCTTTCACTTTCCAGAATGAGAGCCATCACTGCTGCTTCCTTCACATGCTCCATGCTTCATTTCCTCTTCTTCTTCCGGCAGCACAAGAATCCCCCCAAAAGAGAGGACCCTGCAAGAGCAGGCCCAGACTTAGGATGGCACAAAGTATCATTTTATCTTTTTTTGGTGACAGCCTCATGACCAGCCTATTGGAGAGGAAAAAAATAGAACAGAAGAAAGTAAATTGGATTAGAAAAGGGACTTCGTTCATAACTTATATTGAGATAAACCAAACAAGTTTGGCTTTAACGCTGAGGACTTGAGTGGCCTCAAATAATATCTTGGTGCCTCATTTTCCTTTGTCATCAAGTGGTATATTTCTTAAGGCTGACCTAATTTTCAGGGGTACAGCAGGATGGGTAGCATGAAAGATGTGAGGCACTTTGGTTCCTATATGTATTTGGGTGAAAAAATGATTTTCAGGCAGTATACATCATCTCTATTATTAATGCTTTTTTTTTTTTTTGGCAGTGCTACGGATTGAACCTGGGGCCTCACACATGCTAGACACATGCTCTGCCACTGAACTACCTCCCCAGTCCCTTGCCTCACTTTCTAATTGCTATTATAACTTACAGATATGCTTCAATTTGAATTGAGTCAAAATTTTCAACTGCAAGAAGTAAACATTAATTCTTCATAACATTTGATTTATTAAAAACAATAATAGTAATGCCTAAGATTATCCAATGTAGAGGTCAATTTTCCTAACAAATGGCTTCTGTGACATGACAAAGTAAGAATACAGTATTCCAAAGTGTGAAGGCTTCTCTGGGTGGTTCCTGAATTTTGAATGATGAAGGTCCTTAATAGTATACAAAGTGGGTGGTCAAGAATGGTGTCAGTATACTAATTGCAAGGTAGGTGTAGTGACAGCAGCAACCTGGGCCACAGAATTTGGAGACAAGCCTCATACTTACAATATAGCATGGTGTCAAGAGCTCACTACTTGAGCCATGTAGTCTTGGGTTCCAAACTAGGTTCCAACACGTGCAAACAATGTGACTTTGGGTAGTTACTTTACCATTTGGTGTCTTGTAATTATATAGTTGTTATAGGATGAAATAAAATAATGCACATATTGTCAAAATTAAGATATTATTGAGGGAACTGACAAGATGGTAAGGCTGGTTCAAAGAGAACTGGAGACAGTAAAATATTTGTGGTGATGAAAAGTGCTTGAACAAGATTGTTAATCTGATATAAAACTGGTTAACGTATAGATAGAATAATAAACTGTAATTTTTAGGGTTATTGTTTCTTTCTATCAGAAAAATCATCTGCAAACTGGATAAACTAATTTTGCATCACTATCAGCCATTATCCTCAAGGGAATATGATTTTATCCTCAGGGGACATTTGGTAATGTCTGAGACATTTTTGGTTGTCAGCACTGGAGGGGGTGCCAACTGGCATCTAGTGGTTACAGAACAGGGATAGTTCTAAATATAGTTAGGTATATAGGACAGCCACCTCTAAAGAGTTATCTAGCCCCAAATACTAATAGTGCTGAGGCTGAGAAACCCTGGCTATCAGTTTCTACAAGTTATCCTCTACTCTTATAAGACCTAATCAAGAGAAAATACCAAGTCAAAAATAGGTACACACTCCTAGAGAACTGGGTGAATCAGCTAACCTGTGTCCAGATAACCTTAAGAGAACCACTTTCCCTCCCTCCCTCCCTCCCTACTTCCATCCTTCCCTTTCCTTCCTTCCTTGTTTTTTTTTTACAGGCAGGGCCTTGCTATATAGCCCAGTCTGGCCTCAAACTTGCAATTCTCCTCCCTCATCCTCCTGAGTGCTGGGATTATAGGCATGTCTGACAGAAAACTTTCTTAACAGCATTTGTTTGACACAAGACTTAGCACATGGTAGGGGCTCAATAAACCTCTAACAGAAGTCTATATGCCTGTACAGTAAAATAAACCCAGCACTAAACTCTGAATCTTTAAAGAACATTATAGCAGTGTCACTGTTAGAAATTATTTTCTTGTTAGATTATATCTTCAAGGCCACTTTGGGGTTTTAAGAAAATCCTTCCATATAACTGTCAGATTAATAAATAGTAAATCATGTTTATAAAGGTAAGTCATAGTTAAAAAATAACCTGAAATCCTAGACTCAAAAAACTAGCCCTCTTTCTGGCTGAGGGTCTGTACTGGCAAATTGAAAGTATTCAATACATCCTTAGGAATCGCATTGCATGGCTGATGGAGAAAAAGCATGGTAAGGTAAAATGACAGGATTGCAGGCTGTGGCTTTTTTTTGTGTGCGAAGCTGAGGATGGAACCCAGGGCCTATGTATGCTAGGAAAGCTCTATATCACTGAGCTACATCCCAGACTTGTCTGTGGCACTTTTAATTAGACAAAAAAATTCTCCCCATGGAAAATGATATATGTATGGTGTCCCAGAAATAAGAAATGGAAAAAAATTTAAAAACATAAAGGAAAAGCTGCCCATCTTGTATAAATGTTCATCTTCTGTAAATCAATTGAACAGTATATACCCAATAGTTGTGTTACTAAGAGCAGACAGAAGCCATACAATCACAGGAACAGGAAAAATTAAATTGTAAAAATAATTGTAAAAATAAATTCAATAAACAGATAAAATAATGTCTTAGATGTTTTAAATATATATTAAATAGGTAAAATGTAAGACATAAAATATAAATACACATAATTTAATTAAAAAATTAGAAATTTATTATATAAATAAAATAAGAACAAAGGGTTGGCTAGTAAGAAGTACAGAGAACTATATGTTGTTGTTTGTTGTTGTTAGGTGCTGTTGAGCTAAATCTGATTCATAGCAACACTATGCACAACAGAATGAAATACTCCCTGACATGGTGCCATCCTGGCATGTCAGTACTTCTCTGCTGTTCATAGGGTTTTCAGTGGCTGATTGTTTCAGGAGTGGGCTTTCAGGTCCTTCTAGACAACTCTATAGAAACTATAAAAGGGACTACCACATCCTGTAAAGCTGGGAAGACTCACCCAAGGAACTCTTGGAAGGCTTGTTAAACACAGACCTCTGGTCTCCAATTTCAAAGTAGGTTTGGGGTGGTTGTTGTTGTTAGGTGCCATTGAGTTGTGTCCGACTCATGTTGTTGTTGTTAGGTGCTGTTGAGTGGATATGCGACTCATAGCGACCCTCATAGGATTTTCAATAACTGCTTGTTTCCGGATTGCCACGGGAGTGGATTGCCACGGGAGTGGATTGCCACGTCCTTCTCCCATTTTTGCGGTGCTGGGAATTGAACTCGGGTCTTCAGAGACTGCAGCGCAGCGCTCTACCAACTGAACTAAATCCCAGCCCCTTAGGTTTGGGCTAGGGTGTTATAACTACATTTTAAACATGTTCCCAAAGAGGATCCTCCCCCTGCCAGCCTTGCCCTGTAGCATGGAGGGCCCGACCTTGGAGAGGGCACTATCATGGCTCACTGAATAGCAGAGAAATAGCTCTGGTGCTGTGCTGACACACTTTACTGGAAATCCATTCTCTGGAATTTTGGGAAAAACTACCCTCTGGACGTGTCCAGGAAAAGCTGCTTATAGGTGGTATCCCTCTAGATGCCCTCCACTGCAGCTGCTGGCCTCTGGCTGCTGCCACCTGCCACGCACCTAGGAGCTGAAAGCTGGAGAAACCATGTTTGCTCAGGATCTAGCAAACCAAACATACAGAATCGAAAAGCAAAACTTTGTCCTCCTGCTATGTCTCTCCAGTTCCCTCTACAGATAAAGCTTAACATGCCACTTGGCCAAGGAAATAGAGGGTCAGATTCATTTTCAGAGATGAGGCTAAAAAGGGAGAATTTGGAACTTAACATCAGAAAAATCAATTACTGTCATAAGGGTGATTCTGCAATATCTTATGGGCCAAATTAGATAATCTCTGGCTTTTAGTGTCCACACAACTGTTCAGGATGGGCTCTTCTAGGTCTGTAAACTGTCAATTATCCATTGTTATTGTTGTCATTAGGTGCCATCGAGTTGGTGTCCGACTCACAGTGACCCTATGTACAATAGGCAAAATAGTATTGTTAGTGCTTCTCTGTTATTCATAGGGCTTTCAATGGTTGTTTCTTGGGAGTGGGTTGCCAGGTCCTTCTCCCAAGCCTATAGCAGCTCGTATTCCCAGGTGGTCTCCCATCCAAGTACTAACCAGGCCCCACCCTGCTTAGCTTCTAAGACCTGATGGGATCAGACACTACAGTGGTACAGCTGCAGGCAATTACCCATTAGAAAGCAGTAATTCTGAAGGTGTGACCCTAGGCCAATATCAGCATCACCTTGGAATGTGTCAGAAATGCCAATTCTAAGATCCTACCCCAAACCCACTGAATCAGAAGCTCTGGGGTCAGGGACCAGAAGCCTATGTTTTAATGAGCCTTCCAAGTGATGCTGATGTTTGGGAACTATGAAAGTTTCCAGAATGAACTTGTGTCAAGAAGGATTTGGTCTTGAGTTTTAGCCTCTTTTCAGTATTGAAGAAGACAACTAATTTCTCTAGCATCTAGAAGTGCAGCACATTATTATGTCTCTACTTTTGTATTGATGAATATTTCTGGACTCATGGGCATGAACATACCAAATAGGAAACTTTGGTGAGACATTTTACTTTTTGATGTTCTCTTATCTGCCCTGGTTAGGGCCCCAAGACTGCTACTGCAATTTTCATCCATTTCTGTGAGTGTACAGAAGCAGAGTAATACCTATTGTGCCTTTTCTCTATCGTGTGTGTGTGTGTGTGTGTGTATGTGTGTGTGTGTGTGTGTGTGTGTACTTGTGGGTTGAACCCAGGACCTTGCACATACTTTTACAAGTGCTCTACCACTGTGATGCATCTCCAGCCCCCTTTCTATTTTTTATCCTCAGACAGTGTCTCACTACTTGAGATCTTCCTGCCTCCACCTTCCGAGTTGCTGGGATTATAGGTGTGCTCCACTGCTCCCAGCTTATTTTTACTTTGTCTTAACTTTCCACCATTGATGGAATATTCAAAGAACAGCTAGAACCATAAATCTAAGTTCAGCATAGCCCAACCGTGTAATGGAGCTCCTGGGAGCTCCTGATGTCTCCTTGTCCCATAGCTAACCTCATGAGTTAGCTCGCCTCCCTGACTAGCTCCAAATATCCAGAATAGGAAGCTTCATTTTCCCCTGACACAGCTCTTGCCTTTCCAGGATCCTTGATTTGCTCCTTTCAGGGTAGAGAGGGAGAGAGGATGTAGTCTACTGGGCTATTTTTCTGTATTTCTTTGCTCTAAAAAGAAAAATATATGTGTTTATGCTGGTGTAATGTTGGGACTGTGTCTTGGGCTGCATAGTATTGGACTGGTCACCAATTCTGGTTTCAATTTCCGTACTGAGAATCAGTGTTGGAGCAGTTGATACTGCACCAACATTTTATGATTATAAGATCACAAGCTTATCCTTAAAAGGTAAACTGGTGGGCTTGAATTTCATCCTTTAGTGTAACAGACTATACACTTGAATCTCAAACTTTAGCATAACAGCGTGTGTGTCTTTTAAATATTCTGCTCTCATTTTTAATACTAAGCACAGTGAAGTCAGGAAATT
The DNA here is from genome assembly GCA_007922755.1 of Pedetes capensis. Classification (NCBI taxonomy): domain Eukaryota; kingdom Metazoa; phylum Chordata; class Mammalia; order Rodentia; family Pedetidae; genus Pedetes; species Pedetes capensis. Next base: position 81,877 of record VMDO01004051.1, read on the forward strand.
CATCCTAAAGGCACTGAGAAAGTAAAGACTTCAGCAGACTTGCTCCTTGCCATATAGAGCTCCCTGCCTGTCAAATATCAATTGTATCTTTCCAAATAGATTCAGTATCACCATAACCTGCTTTGATAAATACAACTGTAACATGAAACCGCACATACAGAAATAAAGCACTGGAATTTCTTATTTCAAATTCCTGATTTATTTCTCACTGCTAATGGTAAAAATATACTTATGTCTTTCCAAAGTGATTTGGATGTTTTCATTTTTAATCCCTATTGTTCAGGATTCCCCCCACCCCATGCAAGACAGACCTTCTCTGACCTATTATTTAACATACTGAAATAGAAAAGTCAAATGTAATGATTCTTTATTAGCAGGGCCATGCCTCTGTGTGTGGGAGGGGGAGATGGTATTTCAGAAATTCTTAAAAATGAAGTTATAATAATCATATATATATATTATATTTTTATCCTAAAAACAACAAAAACTGCTACTGTATTAATAATACAAATCACAACAACCTAAGCTTGATGAAATCATGGCTGAGGGGTATGCAGAAAAAGGATGTGGTAGTCATTTTCAGCTGCTTTGCTATTTCCTCTTCTTTTCTTGCTAAAAGATCCTTGCTTTTATTCTGTGGCAACATTTCTAGGCAATCAATGAGTCATGACTGGCCTGAACTTATTACCATGATGTTTCTCTTCTCAGCCTCCAATGCACTGAGAAGTGACTATACGGCTCAGTTTTGATGGGAAGTGAGGAGAGAGGGGTATAAGAAGTTAGATCAGAGAAAACCTCTGAGGTTACAGGAAGGACTTCTAACTTTATCCTTAGTCAAGGGTATTTAAAATCAAGACTTTAAATAGTTGATCAAAGTTGCATATCTACCAAGTGAATATAGTATAATGTGAGCCTAGGTTTTATTTTTGTTTTGTATCTGCAGACATAGTACCCTGGCATCCATTCCCTCCTGATCTTGGAAGCAAAGCAGGGTCAGCCTGGTTAGTCCTTAGATGGGAGACTGTCTGGGAATACCAGGTGCTGCAGGCTAGGGAGAAGGACCTGGTAATCCACTCCTGAAACAATCTGTCACTCAAAACCCTATGAATAGCAGAGAAGCACTGACAATAGTGCTGGGCATGGCACAGTATCAGGTGGTGTTTCATTCTGTTATACATAGGGTTGCTATGAGTTGGATCTGACTAGACGGCACCTTACAACAACAACTTTATTGTAGTGTGTGTGACCTAAAAAAACTCTACAATTATCACTGAGTGTTAGAAATAAAGAAATAACAAGAGTTCACCAAATAAATTAAGGTAACAATATATTTCATAAGGATTGAGGTGATTGTGGGAAATCTGTCTGTTATTAATATACAAAAGGTTGATAAGTACTGAATTTAAATTCCAACATTGAAAGAGGCATCAAGAAATAACATAATTCTAGCTGGGCATGGTGGCATATGCCTGTAATCCCAGCACTTGGGAGACTGAAGCAGGAGGATCACAGTAAGTTCGAGGCCAGCCTGGACTACACAACGAATTCCAGGACACACACACACAGACAATGAAATCGCACAATATTGAGCTTTTTTTTTCCCCCTCAAGAAAGGGCCTTAGTATTACAAACAATGAAAGTAACTGCATATTTTTGTGATCTTATACCTTTGGTTTTACAAAACAAAGTAAAACACAGGAAAACCCCTCTATTTGTATCAAACTCTCAACAATAAAAGATACAACATTAGATTAATGGAAAAAACTTCACCATAACAAAATACACAAAAACTCCAAGCACTATAGTAAATTGTTTAGTCAATGTGACTGCTACTCCTGGTAATGCTATTATTTGCAAGTGGTATGCATAGCTGTGAAATGTTAGGAAGCTGCATATTCTAAACTGCAGGCTATAATCAATATTTAAAAAATTAAAAACAGAAAAAAACAGTGCATTATATATAAGGTCAATGTTTTATACTGCCTGATGCGTCTTTATACTTACACACATATACATAACACACATATGTACACACCTTATACATAACTACACATATATACATAAACATGCACAATGGCCTACATATATATTGAATTGTGATGTAATCTTTATCTATTACTCTAGGTTCCAGTTATAAAAGTTTGAAAGTCATTTCTATAGAGGAATTGGCTCATTGTTTGTGAGCTATGTTGTATTATATTCCCTCTCAAGAGAGCAAATTATGAAGGTAAATTCCTATCCACTGATATGGGCATTAACTCCCCCACATGCTGGGAAAACTAAGTGTGATAAAAAATACAAACATATACACCAAACAAGAGCTGTCATTATACCACAGTACATACTGTATCTTGGATAATGTTCTTAAATATTTTGAGTCTTCTAATTTAATCCAGGAGGGATTCACTGCATTCCAGCTTTATGTTATTAACTCCAAACCTTGGGAATAAGTAGAAAAAGAAATTAATGGAGAGTCTCAGATCTCATTAAATCTTTACACCAAAGATAGTAAATCTGACAATATTAAGTGTAGAGGAATTGTGGAGCCAAAAATTGCTTACTCTATAGAGAACTAAATTGAGTCTAAGTTCTATTTTTTTAATCCTTGCATTAAATTTTAAGCATATCCTTTTTTTTTTTTTTTTTTGTGGTACTGGGGGTTGGACCCAGGGCCTCGTGTTTGCACGCTCTGCAAGTGCTGGACCACTGAGCTGCAGCCTCAGCCCATTTTTTACTTTTTTGAGACAGGGTCTCACTAAATTACACAGATTGTCTCTGGTCTCAAACTTGTGATCCTCCTGCCTCCACCTCCTGAGCTGCTGGGATTATAGGTATGCGCCACCACATCAGCAAATTTTAAGCATATTTTAAGAAGTCAGATATCCAATAACATTTCCATTAGCATAACAATCCTTGACTTCAGGAATGAAATCGTTTGAGAACCAGAAGAAATATCACTAAAAGTGGTTAGTTGAAGTACACATCTTGGAGTTTTGTCCTTGATGTGAGAAAGGAGTATCATTATCTTTAATCCATTTTCTTAAATAAAAGAGGCCTAGCTTAATATTTGATTTGGCTTGGGAATTCAAGAACAAACATACTGTATTCTTACTATGTAGTTTATATTGGAGAACATATATTTTTGGTATAATATTTCATCTTTGAAATATGTAAAATGTAAAAATGATTATCCTCTTTGATTAAATGAATGCCACTTCTAAGAATTTATTCCAGTGACATAATTCAAAAAGAAGAAAAATCCAACAATATGTACCGATGTTTTTCTTTTTCCTTTCTTTTGTGGTTCTGGGGATTAAACCCAGGGCCTCACGCATGCTAGGCCAATTACTCTACAATGTACAGATATTTTTATAGCAAGTTATCAATATAAAATCCTGTAAATATCTGACAATTAGGAAATGATTAAATAATCTTATGCAAATTTAGACTACTATACTAGGTAATTATAGTACTATTGTTTGATAACTAAAAATTATATTTTAAATTCAATGTAGAAAAATACCAATAGAAAAACACAAGCATTTTATAGTTAAAGTTTGATTCTATAATTTCTTATTCCTTGATGTGGTATTAGGCATGTGTCATCTGTCTTCTGTACTAAAATGTCAATGTCAAGTCTTAGATTTCACTTCAGTGCACAAAACAGAACTCAGCCTTGAATCTTCTACCTGAGTGTGATGCATAGTTTCTTTATATAATAAACTCTATAAAGCTGCATAAATATTCAATTCTAATATAAAAATAAAAATAAGCATGGCTGATTAGCCACTACCCTTGCAAAGTCTTGTAAAAGAGAGATGGATGTGAACACAGATTACTTTCTACCTTTTGCTTTTATATTAAAATTTTTATAACTAATATGTTTTTATAATGAGATGAAAAGAAACATTTTTAAAGGGAGCTTCATTGTTCCCGATGGCTAGACTGCTTTGTAATACTGAGAATAAATAAAGACTAAATTTTGTTTCAAATTTTAGATTTAAGTCATGATGGAATTAAATGTATAACTCTTGGGTTATTTATTGTTTCACTAATAGATTTAATCTTTTTTGTTCACTTCTACTATTGTTTCTTTATCATAACTATGACTTTAAACACTTAAATGAAAAATTTGCTGAACAGGCGTGTGAGATGTTATGAGAGAAAACCTGAAGAGTCATCACTAGAAACAGGAAAGGCCACCCCAAGTAGCTCAGTTCCAACCTCAGGGTTAAACCAGGCTATGCTGGGGATCCTTCTGGCCAGCTTTGCCCAGCTAATGTGACTGGAAGCATTAGGAAAGGTGAAGGGTTACTATAAATAACACAGTAACTTATTTATGCAATAGAGAAACTGCCATAAATCTTGGAGGTAGGAAGAGCTGATCTGCTTCCAATTTTGTCTCAGTCATTGATATTTTTTTAAACTTGATGCATTATGTAGAATAACACAAACCAGGTAACCTAGAGTGGCATGGCTGCATACTTCTTACCTGCCTCTAGGATACAGGGAAGGAAAGAGGGGAGTCACAGACATGGAAATGCAGTTCCCTAGGGCTTGCAGCACTAGACAGAACATACCAGCTCTTCTTGGGGCTTGGAACAGATGGCAAAAACAGGATTTGGAATGGAATGGGGTGTACTTTACGTGAGCTACACGCCCAAGCTCCTTTCATCTTTATTGGTAGGTAGATCACAAGGCCAAACTCAAGTGTATGACTTAGTCACTAAAAAAGAACTCCACTTCAGCACTGGCCATTATGCAGAAGACAGAGAGGTCCTGGTGTCCAGCAGTGGAAATGCCCCAGGAGGCTTTTCCCTGGGGCCAGAAAGGGTGGCTGACAGCCATCATTTATGAAGGCTGAGCCCCCTGGTTCATTCCCATACTCTGTACATCCACTCAAGCCAGTGCCCTGAGGGTCATATGGGAGGTCAGATGGCACCGGTTGGCAGCCATATCTTGTAAGGATTATTAGTTATAATCCCAGCACTTGGGAGGCTGAGGCTGAGTTAACAGGACTGCTGCAAGCTTGAGGCCAGCCAGGGCTACACAGTGAGTCTGTTGCAAAAGAAAAAAAAAGAAAGAAAGAAAGGAAGAAAAAAATTTTTTAAATTGTCCTAAAATTTCTTCAAACAGGTTCATCTTGAAAGGGCTGATCTTAAAAGCTAGGGCTTTCAGGATCAATGGACTGCCCTGCTAGGCTCAACTCCCAAGTCAGAGAGGAATGTACCAAAGACTTAAGAAATCTAATTCTTGTTGAGAGGAAACATTGGGATTAGAGCAGCTGCTTCTCACCAAAATCCCTGCCATATTCTTCACTTCTGGAGTGACCCATATTGTACTCTCCTGACCCAGTTGACGATTATGTTTTGCCTGTGTTAGCCACAGGAATCAATCTTTTTCTTTCCTTTCTTGTCCTCCTAGTTTGCTTTTTCAACTTTCTTCATCTGGTTTCTACCATCTTCCCTGCTTTCTCTTTGGGAAATTTTCTAAGTGGTGAGGTCTTAGATGGGGTCTTTAATGACAAGATGTTGTTAGGTGCTATCGAGTTAGTACCTGACTCATAGTGACCCTACATACAATGGGCAAAAGAGTATTGTTAGTGCTTCTCTGCTACTTATAGGGTTTTCAATGGCTGATTGTTTTTTGGGAGTGGGCTGCTAGGTCCTTCTCCCAAGCCTACAGCACCTGGTGTTCCCAGGTGGTTTCCCATCCAAGTACTAACCAGGTCTGACCCTGCTTAGCTTCCGAGATCTTATGGGACTGGATGCCACAGTGGTACAGCTGCAGGCAATGATAAGATAGGGTATCTGATTTAGTCATAGCCAATCAGAGTATGCCATCTTTGTGGTCATAGTGATGGTTTAGCAAGTCATATGACCCAAGCAGGACCAATCAAAGTCTTCCCTGGGCCTTTTCAGCTGAGCTAAAATGGAAAATTGCTTTTAAAAAAAACTATTTAAGGCTAGAAATATAGCTCAGTGATAGAGTGCATGCTTAGTATGCACGAGGTCCTGGGTTCAATTTCCAGCAACACAAAAAACCAAAAAACTGTATACAATTTTAAAGAATTATACATATGACGAAATAGTGAAAATAACACATAAATCTCCCTGTACTCAACACCCAGCTCTAACATTTATCAACTCATGGGCAGTTTTGAAAGAGGATAAGCTATCTTTTCATATTGGGCTGCTGGACTTAGGAGAAGGATGCTAACAGATTATTGTGTCTGTGAATGCAGAAAGCCTGACTTCAAAATAAACTCACAGAGAATTGCAGTAGAGCCCAGAGGACACTATTTGAGCTTCTTAATCCAGTTGAGCCCAAAGCCACTGCCACCACTGTAGTTTCTTTTTACTTAAGGCAGATTTAGTTGGATTTCTGCCAGATTTAGTTGGATTTCTGCTGTCTAATATGAAAACCTTACTGAAACATAAATAAGTATAATTTTAAATCTTGTGTTTAGTTTTGACGTATTTGCAAAAGAGAAATTTTAAGGAAAATACTTAAGTGAATAAAGAAAAGCGGTGCTTTAGATATGCTAAAATAATTGGCATTTTAATTCATTCTTCCTAAACGATAATTTTAGGTCCATTGGCTTAGCTATCAACTAAAATTTCAAACTAAATAATATAAGTATCATTAAAAGATGTAACAAAGGGTAAATATTTTCACCTCTAAAATAAATTGGCAAACAAAATAAAACTCCAAAACCATACTCAGCCTCTGATTCTGAATTATTCTCAAAGCAAAGAATGAATTAATATAATCACATGGCATTAGTGTTCTCATGTGGTATTCTTGGGTATGTAATGAACAATTTTCCTCCTCCAAAATTCACTTTGATAGGACAATACTTACCTTTTTGCTTGGCTAGCTCTTGTATTACATCTTCATATACTTGTGAAAAGAGGTCCTTTTCAGATTTTGTCCCATCTAGGTAAACTGAGAAGGGGAAAAATGGCAGTTCAAATGCTAATGGGCTTATTAACAAAGGATGCTTGCTTTGGCACCTAGCATCTCTTGCAAATGCCAAAAAGTTTAGCAGCAGAAAGCAGAACCATAACGAAAAAGAAATAGCAATTAAAGAAAGAAATTGATCACAGCCAGGTAGAATAGGTCAAGAATTTTGGTTTCTTACAGAGAAATCCACCAGCTGCTCTGAAAATTATTTCAATAAAAGAGAAAGGAAAGAAAGAAAAGAGGGAAGAGAGAAGAGAGTGAAGTGGTAATGTGCATATGGCACTTTAGGGGACCAGGGTGATGCCTGCCCCAAAGAGTCATGTAAGGGAGCCATTTCCCAACTCATTCATTGGGATATCTTGTGAAGCTTCTTAAATTATGTATTGGTCTGGGCTCTGCTATATATATACTGAATCAGAATTCTCCAGGCCAGAAGATATGTATTTTTAATAAAACCGGCAGAAGGAGTTTTGTAGAAAAAGTAGAAGTTATCTAGGTTAAAGGAAAACAAGAGTCTCTATCAGAAAACAGTAAAGGTAGGGAGGTCTGAGAGAACTTTGTTATGAAGTGTGCATGGCTAGAAAGTAGGCAGGCAGGAACAGCATGGGGGATGACATTCTGGAGCAAGACTGTGAGGTCATGGTGTCTAGGTGTTTAGATTTTATCCTAACAGCTGGAAACTGTTGATGCTATTCAAGCAAGTCAGGAACAAGGTTAGATTTGCATTCTGTCTGTCTATCTTTCTATCTATCATCTATCTATCTGTCTGTCTGTCTGTCTGTCTATCATCTATTTATTTATTTGCAGTAGGTGGGAGTTGAACCCAAGACTTCACACATACTTTGTAAGTGCTCTACCACTGGGCTGCATTCCCAGCCCAATTTTTAATTTTTTAATTTTGACTCAGGATCTTGTTAAGTTATGTAGGCTGCCTCTGTCCTTGAACTAGTGATCCTGTAGCTTCTGGCTCCCAAGACACTGGGATTATAGGCAGGTGCCACTGCACCCAGCTAGAATTGCATTTTAGATAAAGAGAGGATGGCAGTAAGAGGATGTCCTTCCAACCAATGGTCTCAGCTAGGAGTGGTGCAGTGAGAACTGAGCAGCGGCTCTGGGCACAGACTCTGTGCTTTCTGCATGGCTCTGACGGAGTGTCCTAATCGGGAGGTCAGCAGGCCTTACAATAGTGACAAGCCCTCTTTCTCCCTCTCTCTTTTTATCTGTTTTTTGTTTTTGTTTTTTTGAGACAGTCTCATTCTGTAGCTGAGGCTGGCCTGGGACAGGCCTAGTAGCCCAGGCTGGCCTGGAACTCACAGTGATGGGATTATAGGCCTATACCATCATGCCAGGCTTGGGCAAGTCCTCTTTATCCTCAAAAGTAGGTCAGTTCTGATTCCTCTGCCTTGTGCTATCTTCTCCATATTAGTTCTGTATTCCAGTGATGACTTAATCACCCAGTTCTATTGAATACATACATACATTCAAAAATATACACTCTAAATCTACCTCCACATAGTCAAGGGATTGAACTCAAAAGAATTTGTACTGATCGTGTCCTCGTTTAAAACCTGTGTGTAAACCATGAACACAGATGGTGAAGGGAACTACAACCAGGCAGAGAGGTAAAGAGGTTTACTCCACTAACTTCACTATATTTTACTTATATTTTTTATCGCTGTAAAAAAATAAACAAAACATCATCTTCTAAAAAATTAAAAAAATTAAAAAAATAAAACCTGTGTGTAGAGAGCTTCCCACTTCTTGTAGGATAACAATCAAAGTCCTTAACTGGCTATGGGCTGGATCACCATCATCAACTCTCTCCCTTGGTTTTCTCCACCACAAACACATCAGCCTTCCTTCAGGTACTGCTCAGGCCTTCCTTCTCCCTGGCCTTTTTCTGTGCCTGCTACAATGTCTGTGGGACCTTCCATTCCCCCTGACCACATTCATTTGTCCAGTTAAACTCATTAGAGTTTGGTTTTAAAGTGTCTTCCTTGCCTTCCCGGAACACTGGGACCTGGGGCACTGCCCCCAGAATTTGGGGTCACCGCACCTATCCCCAGGGGAAAGGACCTTCTTGTGCAGCCTGCAGCTTTAATTCTATTCCCAGATGGAATGTTAGCTGTATGAAAGTAGAGACTGGCTCTGCCTTATTCATCTGCACCTCCAGGACAGTGCCTTGCACACGGATAGCATTTAGTCAATGCTGGGTGAATGAAGGACCATTCAGAAGTTGACAAGCTTTCAACAAGAGCCTCGAGAGAGAAAAACAGAAACCAGGAAAAGCAGTTACAGAAGGGAAGAAGTCACAGAGTTCCTGCTTAAAGTGTCCCTTGGAAGGAGAAAAATGTTCCACAAGTCCTTTCCTTTCTGCACGAATGATAAGTGAAAAGGACGGAGAAAAGGCACTTACCAATCTCCCAGGCGATGTCCTCCATTTCTTCTCTATGCTTTAGGTACATGGGCCATACGTGGCCATCAAAGTACCCTGGGGGGTCTGGAGGCTCATATACCCTTGTACTATCAAAACACGCAGGAAAACATTATGTTGATGGAAACATACAACTGATAAAGTAAAACATAATGATCAAGATAAGGGAAAAATCACCCAGAGATTAAATCTAAATAGGATTTAAGACTACTTATTTTAGACTCAATGACAGAAAAACAACAAAATGAATTACTTCTCTACTCCAAAAATTATCTTTGTAATTCACTATCATTCACAATTGTATTCCTCTCTCTCGTTGTTAAGTGCTATCGAGTCAGGTACAAATCATAGCAGCCTTCATAGGGTTTCAATGGCTGATTGTTTCAGGTTTGCTTCAGGAGTGGATTAACACATCCTTTTCCTGTTTCTGCACTGCTGGGAATTGAACCGAAGGCCTCAGAGAGTACAGAGCAGCACTCTACCAACTGAGCTAAACTCTAGCTCATCTTCCCTCTAGTTCCTTATAACAGGAGACAAATATCAGCATAAATAACGATAGAGATACTGATAGTTTGGATTAAGCTCTAACCTAGCTGGTATTTTTTGCAGAGATAGCACAATATAGACTCACTAACCTAAAATCTTAATTAACACATGATTGCTTCATTTGAAGAGTTAGGAAAAACGAACCAAATACATTAATACCAGGCTCTTTTCTTTCCTCCTCCTTTAAAAATTTTTTTTGTACTTTATTTTTTATTTATTTTTAATTTTTTTACCTAGCATACAAAATAATGGTTTTCATTATGGCATTTTCATACATGCATATCACTGCAAATTGCCCATATTCACTTTGCCATTACCCTCTGATGACCCTCCCCCCAACTCCCACTAGTCCTTTTCCTCCTCCTAAAGTCTCCCTTCTGCTTCCATGTCACATAAATAAATACTTGCTTTTAATATTTTTCTGGTTATTAGGTGCTGTCAAGTCAGGTCTGACTCATAGCAACTCTGGGTACGAGACAATGAAACACTACCCAACACTGTGCTATACACATGATCTTATTTATGTTTGAGCCTATTGTTGCAACCACTGTGCTTCTTCTCATTTTGAGTCATGCCACGTCAGCAAAAGAAGGTCCCAGGGGTTTTACTCCATTCCCGTCATTAAGGTTGACTCTTCTTTGAGGAGGCAACTCTTGCCCAGTCATCTTTTGAATGTCTTCCAACCTGGGGGGCTCATTTTCTGCCACTATATTTGACAGTGCTTCTCTGCTATTCATCAGGTTTTCAATGGTTGTTTTCAGAGTGGGCTGCTGGGTGCTTCTCCCTAGTCTGTCTTAGTCTGGAAGCTCAGCTGAAATCTGTTCACCTGCTGGTATCTAAAATACCTGTGGCACAGCTTTCAGCAACACAGAAACACATAAGCCCCCAGAGCACAACAAGCTCACTGACATGTGGGTGATTTTTAATCTAGAGTCTACATATTTAAAAAAATATATGATACTTATCTTTCTTCCCTGCCATTACTCTATTTGTCACCCCCAGTTAGTCCTCTTCCTCCTCCCCAAATAGTTCCCCTTCTATTTTCATCACAAATACACACACACATGTACACACTTAAATCTGTAGTCCACATATGAGAGAAAACATGCAGTATTTATTTTTCTGAGTCTGGCTTATTTCACTTAACATGATGATTTCTAGATCCATCCACTTTCCTGCAAATGACATAATTTTGCCCTTCTTGATGGCTGAATAAAACCCCATTGCGTATATGCACATTTTCTTTATCCATTCATCTGTTGATAGACATCTAGGCTGATACCACATCTTGGCTACTGTGAATAGTGCCACAAGAAATATGGATGTGCAGATATATCTGTGGTGTGCTGATTCAGAATCCTGAGTATATACCCAGGAGTGAATACCAGGCCCTTTTCTTAGAGAAGTAATGTGCATTACTCCATGTGGATGACCATTTACAGAAAAATGTTTTGCTTCTGGGTAAAACAATTAAGGCTTCCCTTGCTCAATAATGTTTCTTTCCTCATTTCCCTTACATTTTTTCTTTTCAATGTAATGCCCAAAATTATTTCAAAACTTACCTCCTCCTCCTCTTACATTCTTCATATGGAATGGTCAGAAAATAGCTTCTATTCCATATGGTGTCAAGTGGCCTAAGATAACAGCATATTTAGTTTGCAAGGCTTTTTTCCCATTCTTTCAGGCCAGTATTAGAGTAGGGATGCTTACTTATAATTAAAGAGAAGGAAACCTTCGATGATTAATATGGGCATCTCTTCAGCACTTCCCCCGTCTTTTGGTCCCACAGAGTGTCCCGGGCTTTCCATCCAGCAGGAAATGGCTGACATCATTTTATCCATGTTAAGTGCTTCAAGCACTGAGACAAACATACAGAAACATGAAATCAATACAACAAAAAATTTTGTGATGTGGCTTTTTGTGAGTACATCCAGGGCTCTTTAACTATATGAAACACCATTATTTTATTTACCCTTTAAGACATCTAACAACAAATACTTCAGATTTTAATGTTGGCCAACTGGTATGTCTGAAACATTTTTATTTTGGAAAAATTCAAATATGTACAAAAGGAGAGAGGTAAAGCAAAACAAACTCCATGTCCCTATTTCCAGCTTTGACCACTATAAATTCATGGCTAACTTTGAATTCCTTCTACTCTCTCTTGACTATACAAAAGTTTAAAGTCACTGGAAGACAAAATGTTAATAGGCAAGTTTGAGTCAGAAATGACATACTGCAGGAAATATCTGTAATGTATTTGTTGTTGTTGTTAGGTGCCGTTGAGTTGTGTCTGACTCATAGTGACCTTCATAAGGCTTTCAATGGCTGATTGTTTCTGGATTGCCTTGGGAGTGGATTGCCATATCCTTCTCCCATTTTTGCGGTGCTGGGAATTGAATCCAGGACCTGAGAGACTGCAGAGCGGTGCTCTACCACCTGAGCTAAATCCCAGCCCATGATGTATTTAGCAAATAGCTATTAAAGATAAGGAAATAAAAAGTTTGTAAGAAGCACAAATTGTTATTTTAAACTCTAACATGTACATACTTTTTGAGCTTATAGTTGAGATTCTAGAAAAGTCACTTATAACAGTTGTTCTTAAGTGTGGTCCCCAGACTAGATCTGGGAACTTGTCAGGAATGCAAATTCTCAGCTTTACTCCAGAACTACTGCGTTAAATAAATCATGTGGGCTCAGAGGATTTTTTTAAATTAATTAATTAATTAATTAATTAATTAATTTTTAGTGGAAAGTTTTAAAAGTATGGATTCATTAGTTAATAGATATAGGAATATTAAGATTTTGTTTATATTCCCATCTAAAGTGCATGAGGGTTGTTTTGTTAAGCCCTAACATCATCATGTAACTGTCAATGCTTTAAAACTTTGTTTACTTAGTAATGGAAAAAAAAGGAATTTGAAATTCTTTGACAAGTTTGGAGAGTTTTTGTTACTATACATTTATTTTTTTATTTTCATTTTTTATTTATTGTTTCTTTGTGGCATGGAGGGTTGAGCACAGGGCCTCTCACCTGACAGCTTTGCAAGTGCTGTATCACTGAGCTGCACCCCCAGCCCATTTTTTTACTTTTTGAGATAGGGTCTCACTAAATTATGCAGACTGCTTCTGGTCTCAAACTGGCGATCCTCCTGCCTCTGCCTCCTGAGTTGCTGGGATTAGAGGAGTGCACCACGGCACCTGGCTACTATACATTTATTAATCAAATAACCTACTGCTTTTATGCTAGTTTATTCACATCCTACCATTTTTCTATTGAGATACTAGTTTTTCTTATCAATTTGTAAGAACTCACAAAAAGTAGGAATAGTAATTTTTGTCAATTGTTGAAACTAGTTTTTCATGATTTCACTCTTTGTAAAAATCTTTCTCATTAGCATTTGGACAAGAGGAATAGAAGAAAAAAATTATCCTGGTTGCAACTTGACACAAGAAAAGACAAAGTCAAAGATTCTGTTTGTCTTAAAATTACCATGTAACTGCAAGAACTGTTAACATGACATTTCTCTCCAAGGTTATCAAAGTTAAAAACAAAGGACATACTTCATGAATTTTTGTGTGTGTGTGTGGTACTGGGGGTTGAACCCAGGGCCTCGAGCTTGCATGTTCTGCAAGTGCTGGACCACTGGGCTGCACCCTCAGCCCATTTTTTTACTTTTTGAGACCGGGTCTTGCTAAATTATGCAGGACTTCCTCTGGTCTTGAACTTGAAATTCTCCTGCCTCTGCCTCCTGAGCTGCTGGAATTATAGGCATGCGCCACTGTGCCTGGCTCATACTTCATGACTTTTAAAGAGAGCTTCGTCTGTTGCTAGTCGGCATCAGCACTCAATGATTATTCTGCTAAGTATAGAAGTTAATAGAGATAATAGGACCATTGACTATAACATAGTCTACTATGACTTTGTCTAAAGGAAAATAAATGCTTTTTGTCAGAATTTTATTTACTTTATTTTTGCAATCCTGGGGTTGAGGTTGAGTCCACAGTGTTATGCTTGCTAAGCAAGAGCTCCACCATTGAGCTGTACCCCCAAGTCTCTTTTTAATTTTTCTTTTATTTTGAGACAAGGTCTTCCTATGTTGTGTACACTGCCTCTGGCCTCGAAACTACAATCCTGCCTCAGCCTCCTGAGTTGCTTGTAATAGAGAAGTGCATCAAGGCATTTGGCTTCTGCCAGACTTTAATCCTTTGGTTTTAAAACAGTGTTAGCTTGGGGCAAGGGAATGAGATGAGCACATCTAAAAACCATTCCCAAGATTTTCTGAGCATTGAAAAGAAGAAAACAAGCTTCCTGGTATTTTGGACACCGGGAAGAAAAGCTGAAAACATGGAAGTTTAGAGTTTGCTCTGGGTGAAAATTTCTGGTGTAGGGAGGTCAGGAGTGGCAGAGTGAGCTACATTCGCCTGGGGCAGGGACAGCAAACGTACCTGGCCCTGGCTTCAGAAGAAAAATCTACCACCCCAGGGGTTTCAGTTTGAAATATAAATCTAGGGAAGAGATTCTATTTATTTAAATAGTTCAACGTAAATCAGAAACCTACAAAGTTAGGCTTAAAGTATAGTGATATATTTAAACATGTTTTAAGTATGCCTTCATGGTGAAGTTGTTTGGTTTTGAGAAAGAAAATGAACATAAACATATAATGTTTTACAAGTTAATCTACTTACCATCATACTGCAAAAATCCATTTTTATCTGTCTCTATCTCAGACTCTGGCTGGAAAAATAACGAAGTACCCATCAAAACAGTGTGTAGGGCAGAGATGATGCAATTATAGAATAAAGAAGAGCTAGCCTTTACTAAATGCTTTGGGCGATGATAAATAGAATCAAAGGTCAACTCCAACAAATGGTGCCATCTAGTGGATACATCACACTATCGCACTGAGTCAGCTCAGGAAAGAGGGAAAATGACCCAGTAAACTTTTCTTGGATGTAATTCAATGAACTCTGTCATCAAATGTTCTTTTTTATTTTGATCAATCAATCAATCATGTGGTACTTTGGTGTTGAACCCAGGGCCTCCAACACTATGCTACACGCCCAGCCCATTTTTAATTTTTTAATTTGGAGACAGAGTCTTCCTAAGTTCTACATGCTGCCTCTGGCCTTGAAATTGCCATCCTCCATCCTCAGCCTCCTAAGGTGCTAGGATTAAAGGTGTGTGCCACTATGCCTGGCCAAAGCTTCTTTTTTTTGAGACAGTGTCTCACTATGCAGCCCAGGCTGTTGATTTCTCAATCTTCCCTGCCTCAGCCTCTCAAGTATCTGGATTACAGGTGAGCACCACCATGCCTGGCTGCGTTAAACATTATTGTGCTAAGTTAATCACCTAAGAAGTTTTATGGATACCTTGAAGAAGTCATCCTGAGATATAATGCTGCAGTTTGGGAGGTGCTTCTGCAGGTTCTTAGCCAGTGTTGTCTTCCCACCATTGGTCACACTGAACCAAGGGAAAAATTCAAAGTACCAAGAAGGACAAGGCATTAATAAACACAGAACATTTCAAAATGTTCTTTTAAGATAAGGACATTTAAAACAATATTAACTGTCTAAGAAAAATGATTCATTTCACAGGTACTGCTTTTTCTGTTGGCAAAACCACAGGTACTTGCAGAGATGCTGTGTTAAATGATAAGAAATAAACTGGGAAGGATGGAGAATAGGTAACTAACCACTGAGTGAGTGAACTGGGTACAAAGACTTGAAGATATAGATACTGTGTCGGGAGCAAAATAATATTTTTGGTTTATGGTAAAACATCTCAGGGTTCAATATGCAACACACAGAATCTGAGTGGCAAGTGTATAAAACTGCCTCTGGCCATTGTGGTTTTGTTTCAATGCACAATGGAAACTGCAGAGGAATGGCTTGTCACAAACCTGCCTCCCACGAATTCCCACCTCCTGTGAGGCCTCCTTTCCCCCTCTCTCTGCAGCTGGGGGCCATGTGGGAGGTCCACTGTTGCTGACCACATCAGGTCAGTTACTTGTTCCCCCTGACTGGACTGTGACATCAAGGAGAATGGGCACCTAACCCCTGTGTGTCCTGTTCCTCACTATCTAGCACTCTGCAGAGCACACAGGAGGCATTTTTCTATTCAATTATTTTGCAAAGAGGTTTTTAACCTGGGGTTAAGGTACAGCCAAAGGGTCTGTGACATGATTCAGGGTCTTTGTGAACTTGATTGGGAAAGAAATTAAACCTTTATTTCCAATAAATTCCAACAAATTTAACAGTTCCTTTTACTATAATGTAAATAATAAACTATAGTAATAGCAGCACTTGTGACTTGGCCTACAGGAATCACATATATTTTCACACTGTGTTGCCATTGTGGAAGGTATCCTGAAGTATCATCCATGCTCAATATGATTTTGAATTTATGGCCATTTTGAGAATTTTTAGAACTACCAGGGGTCAGGCCAACTCCTTCTGTGCCCCAAGGGAATTCTTTTGTCCCAGAAAAAAGGTCAAGGCTTTCCTTCACTGTGGCTTATCTTTTTAACAATTAACGCCTTCTTGCCTGAACCACCCCTTTCCACAGTAACCTTAGACAAGCCAGAGCTTTTCCCCCTCTTTAAACTGCACATTTTTCAGATGTTCCTGTTCTGCCATTTTCTCTATTTTTCCACAAAACTTGCTGAATGTAGCAAGCAATAACCAAGCCATATCCCCTATATCTTGCTGCCCTTGTGATACTTCCTCCAACAAGTTAATCAGTTCATTACTTTTAAACTCAGCCTCACTCAAATCTTTGAGGCATGGAGAAAATGCAGTCTTTTTGCTAGAATGTAACATAAATTGCCTCTAGTCCAATGCCAAAGGGAGTCCTCACTTCCCTGTAACCCCTGTGAGTCCTGTCTGCATTTGTCTTGGCAACAGCACTCCTGTCTTTCTTACTCTCACCTGAATCCCCCCTCAAGCCCTCCAGGGCTTCTCTTGCTCAATCTCCGAACTCTTCCAAACTCTTCCAAATTCCTCAAAACAAATTCCAAAGGCTTAGGAACCCCACAGTTAGGTTTCTGCACAGCAAAGACCCCAATTCTGGTACCCATTCTCTGTATTAGTCAGCTATTGCTGTAGCAGAAAAACCAATCCAAACAAACTCATGGGGAAGAAGAGGTTTATTGCAAGCTCAAAGATAGAGAATCATTCCCTACTGGCCACAGGGCAGGCATGGAGGCAGTGGAGGGAGGGCCTGTGGTAGATGACCCCAAGGCACAGGGTCAGGGCCTGTATTAGATGACCTCAAGGTATGCAGGAACAAGAGACCAAGGCTGTGGGTCTGAGGCAAAAACCTTCAAAGGCCAATGCCCAAGAAGCTGCTTCTACCAAAGGCCTTCCTCTCACAGTTCCACAACCTCCCAGGACAGTACCTCCAGTTGGATACCAAATGCCATGAACTTTGGGGGACAATTTAGGTCCAAATCATAAAAGGGAGTTAAAGCTAGTTGTTAATGTACATGGCAAGCAGGAATGAGGCAGGTTTTTAGATAGTAAGCGCCACACTGGAACACCAGGCAGAGGAAAATCTTATTTACCCACATGTAGAAGGAAAGGCAGATTGAATCCTCTAGGGGACTACGTAATTGCCTGCCCAAGTTCCATGCCTCTTTTTGAGGTCTGCTGGGGATTGACCCCACTGTCAATGCCAGACCAGGGCCCTGCTGGCCTAACCCAATCAATGGAATCCCATTCCTTCTGCCATGGTAACTGAAGGTATGTGAACCAATATGGTCCAGGCAAAGGGATATCCATGACTGAGGCAAGAGAAATCATTTTTTCCTTCTAGTGACAGGTTATTAAGAAACATGATGTGACGAAGAGTTGCTAATAGCCCCTTGTACCCCAAAAGGGGAGCCAACTCAAAGATGAATCTAAATGAAGGAAGACACAGAGAAGAGAAAGAGAAAAACTATCTTTGAGAATACCACTGAGCTCCTGCATCAATCCTTTCCTGCAGCCTACATGCTCCAAAGCTAGTAAGTTTCTTTTACTATTTATAGATGGCCTTCATATACCATGAGATTCAGATTTTATTTTAGATAACTGGGAACCTAGTTCACCAGATGAGAGTAATAATTAAAATGTTTTGCATGAGGATTAAACTGGTAGAGGAATGCAGGAAAAATTAGAAGACTGGAATGAGGGAGTAATGGCCTGGATTAGAAGGTTGACTGTGAATGTAGAAAGGAAGAGAGGGCCAAGAGAAGTTCTGCAGAGTCAAAGTGAACTTTGGTTCTGAGCAGATGAAACATGAGGCAAGGCACAGTCTGACAATTAATTCTCTCTATTTCACTTGTATTTTTTGTTTGGCAGGGAGGGCTTGAGATAACCTAAGACCTCACATATGCTAGGCAAGTGCTAATACTACTGAGCTACGCCCCTCACCTCTATTTGACCTCTAACCTATGACTTTCTATATAATGTAATACAATAATATTATGAATGATCTCTTTCAAATTACATTCCCCCCCCCCTTTCCTTCCCTTCTCTTCTCTCTCATTCTCTCTCTCCGTTCTCCTCTCAAACCCAGGGCCTCACTGTCAGCCCATTTTTTATTTTTTAAATTTTGAGTCAGAGTCTTAAGTTACACAGGCTGCCTTTAGCTTTGGATTCATGATCCTCCTGCCTCCACCTCCTGAATTATTGGGCCATACATAATAATATCACCTGCAGCCATACCACTGTGGTGTCTGATCCTGTCAGATCTTAGAAGCTAAGCAGGTTGGGCCTGGTTAGTATTTGGATGGGAGACTGCCTGGGAACACTAGGTGCTGTAGGCTTGGGAGAAGGACCTGGCAGCCCACTCCCCCAAAAAAAATCAGCCATTGAAAAGACTATGAATAGCAGAGAAACACTAACAATAGTGTTTTGCCTGTTGTACGTAGGGTGGCTATGAGTCTGACTCTGACTCAATGGCATCTAACAACAACAACATAATACACTCAGAAGAAAAACGAACACAATAGGGAAGCAAAACAAATAATGTCCTTTTCAGTGGCTGTTGATTTCCTACCTCTTCATTTTGGCCTCTGGTATGTCAGGTAGAAGGACCAAAAAATTTAGGACACTTTTGAGAGAGGAGGCACATGGTTAATACTGGCAAGAAGGACTAGCATGGGCAACCAGGACATATGTTGTTAGGTGCCATGGAGTCAAATCCGACTCATAGTGACCCTACGTACAATAGAATGAAACACCAACTAACACCATGCCATGCACATGATCTTCTTATGTTTGAGCCCATTATTGCAGCCACTATATTCCTTCTCATTTTGCATTGTGCCACATCAGCAAAAGGAGGTTCCAAGGGCTTGACTCCATTCCTGTCATTAAAGTTGACTCTACTTTGAGGAGGCAACTCTTCACCAGTCATTTCTTGAATGCCTCCAGCCTGGTGGCTCATTTTCCACTATACTTGACAGTGCTTCTCTGTTATTCACAGGGTTTTCAATTTCTTATTACTTCAAGAGTGGGCTGCCAGGGCCTTCTCCCTAGTCTATCTTAGTCTGGAAGTTCAGCTGAAACCTCTCTACCATGGGTGGCCCTGCTGGTGTCTGAAATACTTGTGGCATAGCTTTCAGCATCACAGCAACACACAAAGCCCCATAGCATGACAAGCTAACAGACATACGTGGGAGCCGGACATATGGTCACCCTAAGTATAGGGAAAGAAGAATAGAGGTAAGGCTGTCTCATTTTCACATGTTCAAAGCTAAACACAAAAGGGAGGAAATGACTGATTCTCTCCTATGTCATGCCACCATTTTATGCAGAAATGGGCCCCCTCATGGGCAATGATAAATCACCCTGAACAAGACCAATGTCCAATCAAGCCTTGCCTCTGGTGTTAGCTCCAGAAAATAAACAGAGAGGTGGGGAAATGCTGTTGGCTGACTCTTCTTTGTCTATGGGAAACTCTCATGCCTCCTTTTGGCCCTTCAGTGGTGATACTCCCCTGTGGCCTGTTCCTTCCCAGGATGACCCAAGAATCTGTTTGTCCTTCCTCCACCATGTCCACATGAAAACACCATCTGGACACCCTGATTATCTTGGCCAAGTTGTTTGTTGCAAAATTACTCACCCACCAATTCCAATGACAAATGTTTTCATAATTAGCTCTGATAAGTACGTCTTCCTAATATTTCCTAAAATTGAAAAAAAGAATCAAGTGTTTACCACTTAGATTTATACAGAGGTAAAAGAAAGAGTCCTGAATTAGGAGCAGCATTTGAGAGGGGAAATGACAGTGATGATTTGGTCACCCCAGTCCTGTGGGAGAGCCTCCCGCTGCACTGGCTTCCCACCCACATGTTGCTATAAAGTGTCAGTGGCTGGTGCCTGCTGGGGTCTATCAGCCAATGTCAAGAAAACTGAGAGGGCCCTCATGGCTAAGAATACATCTTTGAACAAATCTGTTTCTAAGGGCATGGAAGGGTTATCAGGCCATAGCAAGATCAATAGGATTTCAGGCTCACCTGCAGATTCAGTCACTTGGGTGACCCATTTCCTGAGGCAAGGACCTCTCTTGACTAGCCTGTTTCCCCTTTGTGAAAGAGGAAGAAAGTTAATGCACTGCTGGCTAGAGGCAAACTAGAAGTTAATATCCTTGATTGTTTTTGAAAGGTCTTGCCATGTAGCCCAGGCTGGCTTTGAACTCATGATCCTCCTGCTTCAGCCTTTCCAGAAGCTGGGATTATAGGCCTAAGTCACTGTGCCCAGATTTTCATGTCCTTAATGGCACTGTTCCCTCACCTCCAAGTCTAGATTCAGGACCTGGCTAGGCAAACTATTTGGAAATGGGCCAGATTGTAAATATTTGAGGCTATGCGGGCCAAGAGACAACATCTGGGTTATTATGCAGGAACATATATAACAAGAGATAAAACAAATTTTCAACAAGTTTTTACTGAAATTCCAAATAAAGTAATAAATGAGTACAATATTTTTCAGTAATATAAGTCTACTAGTGAGAAAAACGTTCTTTTATATTGGGATACTATTTCCCTTAGGTGGATTTCAAAACTAGTGTTCTCTATCATGAAACTGATTGCAAATGTTCAGGCAGAAGGCCAGGTTTAAGCCCTACGCTGTTTTGTTGACTTCTGATCTAGGGGTGGAGGGCAGTTTCCTTCATAGGCCCCTAAGGTTCACAAAGAGGATCTTTTCGTAGTACATTAATTTTCATTTCCGAGTAAAAAGGTGGTGTGAAGCTGGGGGGACACTTAGAGTAGTAATTCCTAAAGGTTACTTCTGACCAAAGCTGCTTCTTTCTTCCTGTCTACTCAGGTTGGATGGTCAGGGACCTAAGCTGTGTAGCTGGAGGTGAGTGGCTGCTGAGCTGGCAGCTCCCAGCACCCTCCTTATTCCCTTCCCTGACTTGTGTCTAGGCTCCTTTTGAGAAGGGGGTATACAGAATAGCCTGGTGCAGAGAGGTCTGTCATTCCTTGGCTTCCTCTTAGCTTATACAAAATATTCCACATTGATTACGATTGCTTAAGGTTAAGTTCCATTTTCATTAACAGCCTACTGGAGATAATAGTTCAAAAGAGCATCCCAGCTGGGCTTATGCCTGTAATCCTAGCACTTGGGGGACCAAGGAAGGAGGACTGGGAGTTCAAGGCCAGTGTGCGCTACATAGCAAGTTCAAGGTGGAACCTGGGCTACATAGTGAGACCCTGCCTCAGAAAACAAAACAGAACAGAACAGAACAAACAGAAAAGAACAGAACAAGCTGGATACTTGAGGTTCACCTGGAATTGTGTAACTGAACATCTCTACCCAAACTGCCCAAGTGAATCAAGGGAAAAACTGCATATAATGAATAATGTGAAATAAATTTTTATGTTATCATTTTTCTGCTTTTGAATTTTATTTTATCCTATTCTTATTTTTGATGGGTCACTGCAAGGCTACCAACTACCCTTATTTGGGCAGGGAGAGGCTAGCTTTTATCCTGAGATGGTTTCTTTCTTACCTTTTTGGTGATAAATGTTCTTTCTCTTATGAAATTATGTCAGATTGATGTGAAATTGGTGTCCTCATTTAGCAAAATAAAACTCATCAAGTTTTGTCATTCCTTGCTGTTATAGTTTGGATCTGAAATGTTCCCCCAAAGCTCATGTATTAAAGGCAGTGTTGAAGGCTGCATCACAATGCAGCAGTGCTCAGAGGTGGGGCCTTTGGGAGGTGACTGGATCAGGAGGGCTCTGACCACATCAATGGGTTAATTCACGGATGGACTCATAGCTTAATGAGCTATTGGGAGGTGGAAGAGATGTTGGGAGATGGCGGCCTAGTTGGAGGAAGTAGGTCATTGCGGGCGTGACCCTGAGGGGTATATTTTGTCCCTGGTCCCTTCTACCTTCTCTCTCTCAGCCTCTCTCTCCTTCCCTGCCTCCCTCTCTTCCTGCTTCTCCCTCTCCTTTTCCCTCCCCTTCCTGGCCACCATGGAGAGAGTAGCTTTGTTCTCTCATGTGCTCCCCACCATAATGTTCTGCCTCACCACAGGCCCTGAAACAATGGCACCAAGTGACCACGGACTGAACTCTCTGAATTGTGTGCCAAAATAATTCCTTCTTTCTTTAAGTTGGCTTTCTCAGATATTCTGTCAGAGTGACTTGTTCTCATTTTTTTAAATTTTTGGATACTTTGTTGGGGCATAAATTCCCAAGCTCGATGGAAGTGCACACTTAGAGATCACTAGTTCACCCCTTCATTTGGCAGAAGTGGAAACTAGCCCAGAAGACAATGATAAGCCTGAGGTCATACAGCTAGAAAATAGAAAAGCCAGGAATGAAACTAAATTAATTGAGTGAACATCTTTCCATCATGCCAAGCTCCTACAAAGCACTTTATTACCAAGAGCAGAGAAAGGATATTACACATGTACTACCTTAATTGTCAACCTTTGATGTTTAACCGAGGTCATTCTTATTGATGCATTATTGATGGGGCATATATTTGCCATGCACAGCAAATGGAAAGAACTGCAGGTCCCCTGTCCTAACTGCCACATTTTTGCATCCACATGAGGATACTGCATCAATCACACTGCATGTAAATAACAAGTGAGTATGGCTGTGGCAATGGAAACAGACTTGAGAGAGTGACTTGTGTGGAAGCTCTAGCAATTCAGAAATGAGGAATGAAGTGGATTGCAGAACTTACTTTAAAAATCCATTGAGGGGCAGGGGAGGGAAGGAACTCCTATAGCCAAATGTGAGGCTTTTTTTTTTTTTTAATCAAACAGGTGCCCTTGGCTCTACATTCGTTAGGAGTCTAGGCCTGTCCAAAGCAGTATTTGGGTAAATATGGGCATTTAGCAATGAGCAGGGGTAGTAACTAGGACATACATAAACAAAGTAAGTG
This sequence comes from Pedetes capensis, assembly GCA_007922755.1. NCBI lineage: Eukaryota > Metazoa > Chordata > Mammalia > Rodentia > Pedetidae > Pedetes > Pedetes capensis. The sequence continues at coordinate 105,221 of VMDO01004051.1, forward strand.
GTTGGGCTGAATAACTAGAGCAGGGTGTGCAGGAGTGGGGGTGGGCCTAGCAATCCCTGAAGCCATCTATTTCAAAAACAGTGTTGGATGCACACAGTAGATTCATATGTACTCCAAGTTCAGGCCTGGCAATGTCTCCCTCCATATCACATTCTATTTGTCTCATTGTCTGTTGCCCCCAACTTTTTTTTTTTTTTTTTTTTCGGTACTAGGGTGCTAAACACAGTGCCTCACATATGCTTTGCAAGCACTCTGCCACTTAGCTGAACTCCCAGGCCCTTGTGAAAATTTTTTATCATGAGATGATCTCGCTAGGTTACACAGGCCGCCTCTGGCCTTGAACCTGCCATTCTCCTGCTTCTGCCTCCTGAATCACTAGGATTATAGGTGTGAGCCACCATACCTGGTGTCTGTTGCCCTCTTTAAAAACCAGATTTAAATAGTTTGCAATCAAGAGATGCTAGGTTCCAAATATATGCAGCAGCAGACTTCATGAAACAAACACAAGTCTGATCAACTACAAACATAAATCATATGACGTCTCTGGAGAAACTTGCTGAACTTTCCAGCATCAACTCAGGGGATCCTATCGCTAGGAAATATGTACCACCTTCATACTCGTGGAACATTTATATAGCTTGTTTTCCCAATGTGTACAAAGCTTTCCTCAACAGCAGAGAGCATTTCTATAGGGGAGGAAAACAGACTGGGATAGCCATGAGCAAACCCTAAATGAGCCATTTTTTAAAAAACTTTTGTTTTACCCTAAGTAAAATGTTGAGTCTTTTCTTCATAATTGGTATGTGTTTGTTTAATCCATTTCACTGCTAAACATGGTACACTTTGGACTCTAAACTACAGAATAGTTCCATGGGGAATGTGATGAATCAGCGAGTATAAGGAACAGATTAACTTCTTAACACAAAAGTAGTCCAAAAGATGACAACTGCAAAGAAAACATACTTTTCAAATGCATCGAGAGGGCAGTCTGATATTTTTATGAGTGAAATGTTTTCAGGACTTCTCATTTTATTCAACAGATATTTTGACTATCTTCTATGAAATAGGGCAGTTTCTTCCCATGTAACTTTGTTCCCTTTTGGTAAGCACAGAAATCTCCAAAAGCTGTATTTTCTTTTCTTTCTTTTTTTTTTGATGGTACTGAGGGTTGGACCCAGGGTCTGGCGCTTGCATACTCTGCAAGTGCTGGACCACTGAGCTGCGCCCCCAGCCCATTTTTCACTTTTTGCAACAGGGTCTTGCTAAATTATGAAGACTGCCTCTGGTCTCAAACTCGCAATCCTCCTGCCTCCGCCTCCCGAGCCACTGGGATTACAGGTGTGTGCCACCACGCTCGGTGGCAAAAGCTGTATTTTCTGAAAACATAACCTATACCTCTTCCCTGTTAGAATCTCTTAATTTTTTTTTTCTTTTTTTTGGGGTACAGGGGGTTCAAACCCAGAACCTTATGCATGTTTTGTAAACTGCACCTCCAGTCATTTTTTACTTTTTATTTTGAGACAGGGTCTCTCTAAATTGCACAGGTTGCCTCTGGCCTCAAACTTGCCATCCTTCTGCCTCTATCTGCCAAATCGCTGGGATTACAGGCCCGTGCCACCGGCCTGGCCGGATATCCTCCCCCCTGCCTCCCCCATTTTAAAGCTAATCTGTACTAGAAATTTTGAATGTTCATTTTACGTAGGCTCTTATGTAAACAATGTTTTCATTTCAATTTTTCTTTCCTCAAATATACAATAAATTTATAGTAATGAGTGTGCTATTTTGAGTTTATGCATACTATCTTTCTGGTACACTCCAATCCTACCCTCCTATGAGACACAATTGGCTAGGTCAGGGTTGGGCAAACTTCTGTAAAGTGCCACACAGTAAATGTTTTTGGCTTTGAGGCCAGCTATTCTGTGGTTGTTATAGGAAAGTGGCCACAGAACATACATGAGCAAATGAGAATGACCGTGTTCTAATAAAACTTTATGGGTGGTGAAGTCTCAATTTCATATAATTTTCACGTGCTACAAAATACTATTCTTTTGGTTTCTTCACAGCCATTAATCATTTTTAGAAGGCTATATAAAAATAGGCAGCAGGTAGGCTGTAGTAGGTAAAGTTCAATGCTGGAGGAAAGACTGCCTTTGTCCCGTGGGGATCAAATCCTGAGCCTGTCCCTTGTGACTTTTCCCAACAAATGCGTGATCTCTTGGAGCTACCAGTCATGTTAGGATTGCGGGGCGTAAAGCCCACCGTAAGTCTTGCACAGTTCAGAGGCGAGAGTCTCAACAGAGCTTTCCGGAGGCTATCGGGTTCCAGGTTCCAACGCAAAAAACCCTCTGAAAACACTTCCAGGTTCCTGTGAAGCGGCGCGGAGCGGCGGGGGCACGCGGCTACTCACCTGGCGCCGGTTCCAGTCCTCCCCAGCAAAGCTGCAGAGACAGCCGAGGGCGCGCCGCTCGCAGACAGAGATCCACGACCCCTTTCTGCGCGTTCGTCCCAGACTAGAGGAGGCCAGGTAGAAGTGGCCACTGGAAGACGCCTTCCCACCTGCACTGGACGCCAAGCCGCTCCTCCCGCCCGCGTTGGGGCGGGGTGGGGCAGGACTCCAGCGAGCGCGGCCTCGTGCGCGCGCCCCTGCACCGCCGCGAGCCTCCCTCGCCGGGGCGCGCGCCAGGCCAGCCCCGGTGCTGGCCAGAGGAGCCCCTGCTCGGTCCCGACTGGTTCCGCCGCCGTGCGCGCCGCCCGCGTCCCTGCGGCCGCGAAGCTGCCAGTCCGGCAGCCAATTAACGCTCAGCAAGGCGGCAGCCACTTCCTCGTCCGCCCGGCGCGCGCTCGGCACGGCTCCGGCTGCCGCGGGGCGGGGCACTCGGCCGGGCCGCGCTGCCTGCCTGCGTCCGCGCTCCTGCAGCCGAGGGTGGGCGCGGGTCCTGGGAGGCGCACCGCTGCGCGTCGGCGAAAAAGAAACTTTAGGGGTTCCTGGAGTGCCAGCTGGAGGGGTGATCGGTTGGCTTTTCGTGCGCAGTCTTTAGGATTAGTCGCTGAGAGAAGCGAGATGTCGAAGCCACCTCCCAAACCAGTCAAACCAGGTAAGAGAGGCTGTCGGCGGATGCCTGGCTGCCTGGGTGCCCTGCGCTTCCTCTGCCACTTGGCAGGGCAGATCAGGCACGTACTTGGCTGCGTGTGGAGTTCGGACCCACCAGGCTGGGAGCTCTTAGCTTTGTTGCGTTCGCAGCAGGGGGAAGAATCGCTGCTGCTAGCAAGAGGATTTCGAGGATTTCTAAAAGATACAGTTTTAAAGGAGTTGCCGTCGATTTTGCGGCACTATCATTAGTCACAACTTTCCAGCGGGCATGATGGCAAAGTCCCATTGAAGCTTTCCAGAAAGACAGGGCTATTGATCTCTCTTTAAAAAGAAAAAAAGATCGAATAAAATATGTCTTGAAATGGTCTTTAGCCACTTCCTCTTTTCTCAGTGTGTGTCACTGTCAAGTTAGAGTTCTTGACTGGCCCGAGCGAACGGGAAGTGCGCTGCGTGCTGGGTGGGGTTGGGTGAGCAAGCCTCCTTCGGGGCTTTTAAGAGGAACAGTGTTTGAAATTGACCTCGGTATCTTGGGAAGAGCATTTAGAAAACTCTCTTCTCGTGCTCCTGGAGTGAAGAGTCTAGCTATTACTATTCGAAAATGTCACTTTATCGTGAGTTCTATGTCCTTTGCCTGGGCTCCCAAATGACGTTGGTGTGTTAAACTGGAGAGGGGAGCGAGTACGAAGTTCCTCAAAGCATTTGTCTTGCCCGATAGTCCTTATTCGTTTTTTTTTTGTTTTTTTTTTAACTGAGCTTTTAGTCTATTTTTTGCGTATGAAGAAGCAGCGGAATTTAAAGGGACTGATGTATTTAAATTCATAACTAATAAACTCTTGTTGTTAGGTGCTGTCGATTCAGTGTCCGACTCACAGCGACCCTATGTACAATAGATGAAACACTATTGTCAGTGCTTCGCTGCTATTCGTAGCGTTTTCAATGGCTGATTGTTTTGTGGGAGTGGGTTGCCTGGTCCTTCTCCCAAGCCTGCAGCGCCTGGTGTTCCTAAGAGGTCTCCCATCCAAGGACTAACCAGGTCCGACCCTGCTTAGCTTCTGAGATCTGACGGAATTAGATGCCACAGTGATACAGCTGCAGGCAGTAAACTCTTAGGTGCATTCATTTGGATAGGTAATTAATGAGAAATGTAGAAAATTGGAGGCAAATGACTGTGATGAACTCTGAATTTTTTTTTCTTTCAATCTCGTGTAACCTTGGCATTGCAAAAGCCGAAATTTAATTTATTGACATCAAATATTGAAGTAACTTTCTTTTTTCTTATTTGAAGTAACTTTCATTGCAAGAGGTAGGGTTTCAGTGATTAATTTTTTCCTTGAGTTTAAAAAATTTGTCAAGCAGTACTTTCATAATTACCCAGTTTTCTTTCTTCACGATCATACAATGGCAGTATCAAGTATCTGTATTTGGAAATAATGTACACATAACACATTGAAATAGTCACTTCAAAACTTAAAGTTTGGTAGACTGGGTGTGAAGGAAGTTGTTGAGACTGGCTCTTCCATGAGCAAAGATGGTGCGTGGTTAGAGGACACCAGATGCAGAATCTGAAGGTTTCAATTTGCAATTTAATTGCATATGTATAGCCTGGCAAAGTGGCAAAGGCCTATAATCCCAGTGACTTGGGAGGCTGAGGCAGGAGGATTTTGAGTTCGAGACCAGAGATAGCCTGCACAATTTAGCTAGATCCTGTCTCAAAAATAAAAAGGGGGCTGGGTTTGGGCTCGGTGGAGCGCTTTCCCTGGCATGTTCGAAGCTGTGGGTTCAAGCCTCTGGTGTGCAAAATAAAAAAATATGTATGTATGGTGTGGCAGCTTGCTAAACTCAGATGTAAATCAGCACCTCAAATATCCAAAAAAGCTGAGTTGTTCTTTGATAGCTAAACAAAGTACTTTATTTTAATAAATGTCCTGAGAATTAGTCCCTAAGGTTTTTTATCCCTCCAGACATATCAAGTGAAGTCTGTGTTGAATCTAGAGGGCCATAAGTAGGAGTATGTGTGTGTGTTTGTGTGTATGTGTGTGTGTTCATGCTTGTTAACCTGTGTATTCGTGCACCTTTAGGTGTGGTTTAGGCATCACCCTGTTGCCAATTGGTGATACACTCTCAGGAACCATTTTTGTTGTCTGACGTCACTGTTTTCTCCTCTCCTGCAATTCAGAAAACATATGGTTAAACGTATGTGCTGTAGAGAGAAAACTTTGACTCAACCTTAATTTATAAATGAGATCCAGGTATAAAGTTACCATAGAAATCAATTTATTGGCTGGGCACGCTGGCACATGCCTATAATCACAGTGACTTCGGAGGCAGAGGCAGGAAGATCGGAAGTTTGAGACTAGAGGTTGTTGTTGTTGTTGTTGTTACATGCCCTCGAGTTGGTATCCAACTCATAGCGACCCTCATAGGGTTTTCAATGGCTGACTGTTTTGGGATTACCTTGGGAGTGGATTGCCAGGTCCTTCTGCTGTTTTTGCGGTGCAGGGAATTGAACTCGGGACCTCAGAAACTACAGTGCTGTGCTCTACCAACTGAGCCAAATCCCAGCCCCAAGACTGGAGGTAGTCTGTGTAATTTAGCAAGACCCTGTCTCAAAAGTAAAAAAAAAATGGGCTGGAGGTGCAGCTCAGTGGTACAGCACTTGCAAAGCACATAAGTGTGAGGCCCTGGGTTAAACCCCAGGACAGCAAAAAAATAAGTAAATAAAAATAAAATAAAAAATAAAAAATAAATCAGTTTATTGACTTAGTAACTTATTATAAGAAATATTAGTGTCAATCAGACTTGCAATTTTGTGTGCTGGCTTACTTGAAAATAGAAATGTCATATTATAATACTGGCCCACATTTATTGTGTGCTAGGCACTGGTGTAGTCACTTTTACATGGTGTAACTCATTTACTTCTTTCAACGACCATATGAGGTCAATACCAATTTTGTTCCCATTGCATAGGTGGGAAAATGAAGGCAAGGCACATAAAGGTTAGTTAATTTGTCTAAAGTCAACAGCTGGTTGGTGGTGATGGGTCTAGGTGTGACTCCAGAATCTGTCTTCCTAACCTTGGTGCTGTAAGTCATAGCACCCCATTCACATGAATGGTAATATGTATTTTACAGCAGGTAGACAGGAAGTGGAAAGGAAAGGACTTCTGGTCCTCAGTCAGACTTTCTTGTTACAATGTACAGGTTGGTCACCCTGAATGGTGGCAGCTAGGAGAGGGCTGCTGTACTTTATTTTCTTGTCCTGTGTGCAAGTTACATGAGTGGAAGTGTCCAAAGCAAGCTTGGAATTAGTAAAGGTATGTTTAACTTTTGGTTTATTGCTTTGTTTATACCCTGCCTCATCCCAAAAAGACTTCTAAAATTTCAAATTATGACAGAGAGAGAAAGAGAGAGAGAGAGAGAGACTATGTAGGCATATACTGTGTGTAGAGAGAGGGAGTAATAATAATAATAATAATAATAATAAGGAAGAACAAAAATTAGCTTACACGCATGTGTCATAAGGTCCTACAAAGTTACTAAAGGAAGGCTATAGGTTCAGTCTTCAGCTTCAACAGAGAGATGGAAGACCAATTACAAGATCCCTAGTACTCAAAATTAAAATGCATTAGTTTAGTTGGTTGCAGTGGCAGAATTTTGTCATCCCAGCAATGCTTATAATCCTAGTGATTTGGGAGGCGGAGGTAGGAGGAGTGCAAATCCGAGGCCAGAGGCAGCCTGCATAACTTCGCAAGACCCTGTCTCAAAATAAAAAGTAAAAAAATGGAGCTGGAGGTGTAGCTCAGCATTAGAGTGCTCACAAAGCATGCATGAAGCCCTGAGGTCAGCCTTTATGTACTGCTAAAGAGAAAAAACAAAAAAGAAAGAAGAAGAAAAAAATGCATTGGTTTCTCTGAGAAGTAGTTATTTTAATGGCACTGAGATCTGAGGCAAACTTTTCCCATGGGTTCTCTTAAAGTGTTTGAGTAGCCTGGATATTTCTGTAAGAAATAGGAGACCATTAGAGTGATACTTCTTATAGCATCCTTTAGAGCAAGATCCTGGCAAAATGACATAGATCAGTTCAATAGGCAATACTGAGAAGAGAGGAGGTAGGTGAGCAGGGACAAAGACCTTGCTGGATGATGTTTGGAGCAAGGGATATTAAGCTATAATGTGGGTTGGGATATTAATGTGGGTTAATGCCTCTTTCAGGACTATCATCATGTACCCAGCAAGGTGAACATTTGAGTACAGAAGAAGCTTGCCCAGATAAGTCCTGATTAGATATTGGAGGGAGAACCTAGCCACATTTGGACATCCTGAGGATATTTTAGGGTCATCTTGTTCATATTTTTGGTTTTAAGAGTAATGAATGTAGTTATATTGTAGCCCCTGTCCTAGACACTGGGGTTCCAAGAAACAATAAGATAAAGGCTCATCCGTGAGGGTCCTGAGTCAATTGAGAAAGATTTGTGTATCTACAGTTATTATCCTTGTTGTTAGGTGCCATGGAGTTGTGTCTGACTCATAGCGACCCTCATAGGGTTTTCAATGGCTGATTGTTTTGGGATTGCCTTGGGAGTGGATTGCCACATCCTTCTCCCATTTTTGTGGTACTGGGAATTGAACTCAGGACCTCAGACTGCAGAGCAGTGCTCTACCAACTGAGCTAAATCCCAGCCCTGTTATTGTCCTAGATTGTCCCATATCTATAATTGGATAGGAATGTCCCATATCTATAATTGGATCTCACCTATTTTGTTAAAAAAATCTTATAATTAAAAATAAAAGTAATATATTTCTATTGTAAAATATTTGGCAAATACAGTATAAATAATAAATATATTAATTAAAACATAACAATGTTCCTATTATCTAGTGATAATCACTATTTATATTTGGTTGAATAGTCTCTTTTTTTTTTTTTTTTTTTTTTTTTTTTTTTTTTTTTTTTTTTTTTTTTTTTTTTTTTTTTTTTTGCTGTACTGGGGTGTTGAACCCAGGGCCTTGCGCTTGCATGCTCTGCAAGTGCTGAACCACTGAGCTGTGCCCCCAGCCCATTTTATTTTTTCTTTTTGAGACAGGGTCTCGCTAAATTACACAGACCACCTCTGGTCTCGAACTTGCAATCCTCCTGTCTCCGCCTCCTGAGCCACTGGGATTACAGGCGTGCACCACCGCACCTGGCTACTCTCTTGTTTTTTATTTTATTTTTATTTATCCTGTAAGTCCATTTCATTCAAAAAGAAACACAATTATCTTCAGAATGGTGTCTCAGTTTCAGATTCTAATGTCTTGTTGTTGGTTGGTATATGTTGCTGACAGTCTATACAGTATTATCTGTATTCTGCTTGAAATATCAGTCCTTTTACAATTTGTGTCTTGCTTACCCATTTTTTTCTATAGGATCATTTTTGGCCACTCAAGGTTTGTCTTTGTACCCCTTCCCTCTACTTGTTAAATGTGCCACCTCGGAACTCTGCTGGTTTGCAGTTTCCCAGCCTTCAGCTCACTCTTTATTGGACCTGCCTTTGCTTCTGGACCAGCGTAGCTTCTCTGTTTTACACATAGAACATTTACGTTGTTTTCAGCTGCCTGCAGGAGCCTTGCAGTTCAATCAGGATGAACCTATCTGGCTTGTCAGAGTGTACAAGACAGAATTTTTGTTCTCACCAATTCTGTTTTAGAGTCTTTCTTTTAAAACTTGATAGAAGGATGGGCCAAAGGATAATAAATGAGATTTGGACCTTAGAATCATCTCATTCTAAGTGGGTTTGGTAAGAATCTATTGTAGTTGGAAGCCAGATGTCTGACCTTGGCCATTTCTTTCAAATGGCTTATTGATTTTGGTGGTGAAAGTAAAGCAGCATAAATATTTCATGTGTCTTGTGAAAATATATCCATGGAACTTAGAAGAAGCAAATGCCAGTGTTCTGGGTTCTTCTGTTATTCGCAATAAAAACATCATAAAACTTCAAAGGCATCACACATATGTTGCTTAAAGGTTTTCATCTAAAGTGATCCCAACTATTGTGTAATTTTCCCCCTGGATAAAGAGTTAATCAAAGGTTAGAGTATGGGATTAGTTTTGAAATGTGCCCATGATTGTTTTCTCCAATAAACTTGATGTTCTATTTACACTTCATGACAGAATAAAGTCTGAGAAAAACATCTTAAAAATACCAGGATGATAATGATGATGTTTGTTATTGTTAGGTGCCATCAAGTCAGGTCTAATTCATTCAATGGCTGATTGTTTTGGGATTGTTTTCGGGAATGGACTGCCACATCCTTCTCCCATTTTTGCTTTGCTGGGTATCGGTGCTGGTCCTCAGAAAGTGGGGAGCAACCCTCTACCAACTGAGCTAAACCCCAGCCTGATGATGATGTTAGCAATAATTAACGTTTGTTTGTTCCTATGTGCCAGGCAATGTACCAAGCACTTTATATACTCTCTCTCTTTTAATTGTTCTGGCTTCCCTATGAGTTGGGTCCCAATGTCCTTGTTTTATGAATGAAGTAGTACTCAGTAAGGTTAAGTAAACTACTTAAGGTCTGAAAGCTAGTTGTGATTGGTGTGGCCTAGCAATAGAACACAAGCTTTAACTTGAGTCTACACATTTTGGGCCAAGAAACCCATGTGTTGGAATAGCTATTATTGGGCAGCCACCTGTATTAACATATATGGTTGTATTATTGGTATTTGATTTGCATAACTGCTCTTTTATTGGAGTAGTATTAGACTATTAGATTATGTACTTTGTTTGTGGTATTGGGAGATTGAACTCACGATGCTCTACTACTGAGCTGTACCTCTAGCTCCTTTAAAATTTTTTAAATTTTGAATCAGGTTCTTGCTAAGTTATGCAGGCCTCCTCTAGCCTTGAACTCCCAATCTTCCCTCCTGCCTCTGCCTCTGGACTCGCTGGCATGCTCCATGGTACCCAGCAAAGTTATACACTTTTTAAGGGTGGACCAGTCTTATATTAGTTACTGCACAGCCACTAAATTGTTTATGAATGATGATGTTGTTGTTAGGTGCCCTCAAGTCTGACTCATAGTGACCTGGTGTACAACAGGCGAAACCCTATTGTCAGTGCTTCTCTGCTGCTCATAGGGTTTTCAATGGCAGATTGATTTTTGGGAGTGGGTTGCTGGGTCCGTCTCCCAAGCCTACAGCACGTGGTGTTCCCAGGTGGTCTCCCATCCAAGTCCTAAGCAGGCACAAGCCTCAGCAAGCTTAGCTTCTGAGATCTGATGGGATTGGACGCCACAGGGCTATGGCTGCAGGCCTTATGAGTGATAGATTCATAAAAAGTTTTGATACATAGTGAAGTCTATTTGGAAAAGGTGGGGAAGAGACTGTTGGGCTCTCCTTATAGCTTTATTGCTGGAGGCTGTATTCCTCTCCCAGGTACTCAGGAGCCCTTTCCCTTCTGTGCTTTCAGCCTGCCTACCACATGACTTCCATGTGACTCGTGGTGAAATTTTCAGATGCACACCACCTCATACCTCCTGTTCAGTGTCAACACGGTTGTCTTCACTTAATGCACAGAGGAAGATAAAATACATTTACCAAAAGATGAGATAAAAAGCTTTTAGTGGGATAATGTGAGTACCAAGAGAGTTTGCTGGGTTTTGAAACACCTGCATGCTATTCCATTGTACTTATTTAGCCTGTTTAATACTATTAATGTATATTTCTTGTTTTAGGGGGCGCTATTCACATTTTATTTCCATTAGCCTCTGGCAGCTAAATTAGCAAGTTCCTTATTTATAAGTTAGGTTTTTGTCTTTTTTGATTAGGGCCTATTAATTGAATGAAATAGTAGGTTTTCCCATGGAATTTTCATACATGTATTTGATGTATATTGATCATATTCACCCCCCATGATCATCTTTTGTCCCCACCTCTGAGTGATCCTCATCTTCTTCCCAAATAGTATCCCTTCTACCTTCATGCCTTTTTTTTTTAACATCTAAATTCTGCATATGAGAGAAAACGTGATATTTGTCTTTCTGAATCTGACTTATTTTACTTAACATGATGATCTCTAGATCTGTTCCCTTTCTGGCAAATGATATAATTTTTCTCTTCTTTATGGCTGAGTAAACTTCCATTGTGTATATATCCCACATTTTCTTTATCCATTCGCCTGTCATTGGGTACCGAGACTGATTCCGTAACTTGGCTCTTGGGAATAGTGCCACAATAAACATGAGTGTGCAGATATCCCTGTTGTGCTGACTTACATTCCTTCTGGTGTATACTTTGGAATATTATAGCTGGTTCAGATGGTAATTCTATTTTGTTGTGACAGTGTTACAACAGCTTTGTTTTTCTTACACATGTAAACCCACGGGATAAAGTCCTGGCAGTGGGATTTGTAGTATCAGAGTTTAGATGCACTGTCATGTTCATAGATATTTCCAAATTGGTCATATCAATGTATCATCCTACCTACCAAAAATGTGTGAGCATGCCTTCAGCAGAAAAATAGTAACACATTTGATTGGAGATATTATCCAAGTGTGATCAAAGTGTTGGAAGCACTGGGCAAGGAACGTGGGGAAGCTGAGAGAATGTCACAGAAGAGGAATAATTTAAGCAGGGTCTTAAATACTGAGTAAGAGTTTGCCAGGCAGCAAACGGGAAAGCATTTGACTCAGGCAGAAATGAAATAACACAATCTCTTGTCCACATTCAACTGATCATGTCAGTGTTGGACTTCTTTAGAAGCCAGGGAAACTTGGTGCATACACGGAACTACAAACTAGAGGTTTTTTCTCCCTGAATTGGAAAGAAAGCCATCTCCCTGGTTTGTGGGAAATGGTACTGCTCCACACAGAAAGCAAGAATTTAAATGTACACATGAGTCCAAGCAGACACATCTGCGAATCTGCTTGTCAGTGTTAATGGCTGTGGGTGTTTAGTTTGCCACCCTGGGTTAAAGAGGGTTAATAGCTTTGAATCAATTACACAAGTTACTGCTGTGACCTCTGTGGCCACCTTTGTATTCTTGTCAGTCATTTCCTACTTTATGTTTGAACATCTGGAGAATTTTTTCAAAGTCACAAGGCAAATTTTTCAACTTATTCTTGGGGCAGGAAATGAGGGATAATTTTGGATTTGTGCATTTTGATTGCCATGGGATTTTAAAGCATTAGCATCCCTTGAATTTAATAAGCTACTTTGGTTTTTTTTATATTCTTGGGAGCCAAGAATGCACTTACTATGGATCTCTTTTGCTTGCTGATCCTGATTTGTAGGGAGCTTTTGGGCATTTTAAATTCAAATTAGGGAAGGTACAGCAACCAACTCCATGTACACTCATGGTAGAGGGACTAACTCAGGCCCCTTACAAGGATCTGAGGGTACTTTCTGACATCCATATACACTCGGGATTTTTGCCCTATTCTTAGAAACACATGGTTCCATTTCAGTCCCTGTCTGGGACTTAAATCAGCTTGTTCCTATGAGACACAAAATGTTTTTAACCTTGTGGTTATTCTGGAATGGCTGTGTGTCTTTGAAGAACCTATTGACCAAACCCATCATTGGGGGTAGATGCTTCCAAATCCCACCTCTCTGAGGATGAGGTAAGGAGTGTTGGTGTATAAGATGCAGCTGGCAGATATCTCTGACTCCAAGACATTTGGAAGTTTTCAGAGTCCCATCTTTCCTTGCTTGAAAACCAAGCTCTGAGGACTATCTCTGACATGTTGCCTCCCAACACTTCTGGGATTTTCTACCATGTACTCTTTAACTGTTTGGGGGCCTATTGTCTTGATGAGTCACTGTGGCTTTGTCAGATAATAGTCCTGGGAGGACCTAAATTGAAGGTATTCTCATAGGTTTTTCAGGCAAGAGTATTGGCTTGGAAATATTGTAGCAGAAACCATTCCCTCCAAGGTTAGTATATTGAATGGTGTACCAAACTTGAAAGTGGTTTTCAGTCTTATTTTTCTGTTGGGGAATATATTACCACATAAGGAGCTGCCCACTAGAACCCGGACCTACTTTGAGTTGAGATGTTAAGTGGGAGTTGCTATGGTAACTGCTCACTTCCTCTTCCTGGGAGTCCTTCCCATCCAGCAGAGATTCTGGTTCTTGCCTCACACCTTCCCACTCCTGAGGACCAATTCTGCGTGTGAATATTGAGGCTCTAGGGTCCTTTGAAGATCTTCAGGCTCCTAGGACTTGAAACTGGCTTGTCACGAGCTCTGTTCTCCCTGATGTGCTCTTGCCCATTTCCTGCTTCTTGGTTGGAGTGGGGTCTCTGATATCTTAACACCTGTTTTGGCACTGCATTTGGGCTGGCACCTGGACACCTGCTACTCAATCTGCCCTTCTCACTTGTCTCTATTTTCCTGCTTAGACACTGCCCAGATTCTTGGGACCTGGGCCTTTCTGATGTACCCTCATCCTGCACTTGGTCTGGGTCTCTGTCTACCCATGAATCTCCACATGGGCTCCACCTGGGCTGCCTTCCCTTGTCAGGCCTCATCTTTAGCAGACCTGAGTGGCATGGCCAGTTCTTGCTTTCTCTCATGATGGCCCCTCAAGGGATCAGGGCCATGTGCCCATGTGCCCAGGGAGCCTAACAATAGTATCTTGCTCAGGATTGTTCCAGTTTTCTGGACTCACATCATCTGGCACTTGGTTTCCTTTCCTCTCAATTCCATGGGGGCCTGAGAGTGAATTCACTGCTCCTTATCTCATGAAGAAATTCACCTTCAGTGTTAAACTGATGGTTAATTTACTATAGGTCCCAGCCTCAAAACATTTACATTAAAATATAAGATAAGCAAAGAACAACTGTGAAAAGAAATTCTCTATTTAAATGAATGAGTCTCTAATGATAGAAGTTTAGGCATAAAGACTATCTCATAGGGTGAATAATATAGTATTGGAGTAGGAAGAGGCTGATTATAGTAATGGAAAATAAATATTAGGTTTGAGATGAGGTTCTTGTTGGGTCCCTGTTCGGGCACCAACTATGTTGTGCCCCACGATGGGCGCCAAATCTATGTGGAGCACGCGCCTCCCGGTCCGGCCTGGAGGTTCGGACGGGCTGCGCTGCCGCGCACACAGATACTAAACACAATTCATTTGGGACCCTCAGGTGAGGGGCGCAGACTCCGGCGGCCTTCGGGACCCCGGCGGAGACGGGAGAAAGGAAAAGCCTCAGGCGCTTTTGCCTTCCAGGGGCAAACACCTGTGTTGGTCGTCTCGGTGGTAAGGAGGAGACAGCTGTTGCTTCGTCGTTGGTCAGACGGAGAGCAGGTTCCTTTCCTTGTTGAGGATTGCAACGGGAGAGCATTATTTCCTCACCGAAGGTCCGGGGGAGAGCAGTGGGAGAGGCGCTTCCTCATCTGTGGTCCAGGCAGGAACAGGCGAGAAGGCGCAGAAAGGGATGCCAAAAAGACTGTGCCAAAAAAGAGATCGAGCTGCCGCAGCGCAGCTCTTTATGTAGCTCGCCCATGGAATGGCCTGAGCCAATCAGCTTTCAGTCCAATTGTCCAATCAGGAAGGGTTTTGTACAAACGTGCAACCAAGTTACTTTCATTTTCCCTAGATTTCTAACTTACAAACCAGATATTCAAATGCCATTTTCCCAGTTTGGGAGTTTTTGCCAATTTCCTCCCAATTCTTCCCTATAGTTCTGGTCTCAATTTTTAAATTAATTTGCTGGGTGATATTGATAAGTCACTAGACCATGCTGAGCCTCAGTTTCTTTATCTCACTCTCTCTCTCTCTCCCTCTCTCTCTCTCTCTCTCTCTCTCTCTATATATATATATATATATATATATATATATATATATATATATATATTTCTATATCTACTTTATTGCCTTAGACTGGCCTTTCAAATAATTTCTCACATTTCTGAATAATTTCCTCTTGGGATGCTTCTCAAAGAAGCCTGGAACATTTTGGATTATTCCTTACCTGTCTTCCAGCTGCTCTCAGTGGTTAGCATCACGTGGATACAAACATATGGATGAATAAAACACTCCAAGGCTTTTCCCTCATCCAGATTTCCATGACAGAGAGAGGAGAAAGGATCGTATGAGAGTTAGGGTGAGGGTATAATGCATTAATAATTAGGTCTGATCCAGTTTCACTAGGGCTCTGGCTGCACAGCACTGTGTTTTTTCACAGCTGACTGGAGAAAAGAAAACATCGGGTGACCTTGCAGGAGTGTGTTGGGAGCTATATGCATGATTCCAAAGAGATCACTGCAAAATGTGGTCATTCATGAATGGCCATTGAGACTGAGAGGATTTTATGTTTGGAAAATGTAAAGTTGATTATTGAATAACATCAACTCTGTAGACCAGATCTAGGAATACGTATTCTGCTAGCTTTTAGAAATTAATTTTCTGTGCAAAATATTCAAAATCCTCCTTTCTCCAGTACTTCAATCTTATTTGTTCCTGTCTCTTTTGGGGGTGACAGTTTTAAGGTATGGGTTCAAGTTCAGACCTTGCTTTATAACATTCTCATGTTTGATTCTGGGCAGGAAGGTGTTTAGGGCTTCTGTCTAACAGAAGGAAGAAAAGTCTTCCCCTAAGAGAATGATTCTCTGTCCACCTTTACCTTACATTACCTTACATTACCTTACATTGTTGGTCTCAGACAAGAACCAAAAGACTCTACTTTTTCCACAAGGAAACAACACTTACTTATTCCTAGGGATTGGGATTAATTTTAAGAACATAAAATTATACTGAGGGCAATAAGTTTTATTGCTGATTTTAGGATTCAATGAATATAATTTTATTTGTAGTTAAACATTATTATAATGTTCTTGAGTGTTAATTTTCTAATAACTGTCTTTAAAACCAAATGTAAAAAATAACTGCAGTTTGTTAGGACAAATGGCAAGAGATGGTCGGTTACTTCTGCATGTGGGCAGTGAGTATAGGAGAGCAGATTCCTGTGATTATTCTGAAAGCCTACAATTTAGGTGACCACTTCATATTGGTGGCCAGCCATGGCCCAAGGAGTGCTGACTCTCCTTTCTCTTGTCTGTATGGGCAGAGATGTTATTTTCCCTGTTAGCCCATTCACATCTTACACAGGAGATAGTACTGCAGGATCCTGGGCTCGGGAGGGAACCAGAGGCATTCCTAGAAGTTTAAGGGCAAATTATACCGTCTCTCTTTCTTGATTCTTCTCATCCATGTTCCCATGCTCATAAAAAGACAGAATGATCTGGGCATGCATCAGTGAAAAGGAGTTTTTAAAAAAACAGTCCATGAGCCAAGTATAGCCTCTGAGTTGGGCGTGGCCAAGAGGGAGGTACTGCAGGTAAATTTAGGACCCTCACGGGTGTTGTCACTACTTTCTCGCCACCACCAGGCCTTGAGAGAAAAGGGAATTTCTACCATAATGGTCCTGTGATTTACCCTGTTCTAATTATAGCCCAGTCTACAACCACAGCACCCTAGCACCTGATCCCGTCAGATCTCAGATGCTAAGCAGGGTCAGGCCTGGTTAGTACTTGGATGGGAGACGGCCTGGGAACACTGGGTGCTGTAGGCTTGGGAGAAGGACCCAGGTGCCCACTTACAAAACAATTAGCCATGAAAACTCTGTAAATAGCAAAGAAACACTAACAGTAGTGCCGAGCATGGCAGTGTCGGGTAGTGTTTCGTTCTGTTATACATAGGGTTGCTATGAGTCCATGACATCAAACAACAGTTATAGCCCAGAAAACCACAGCTTTTCATTTATCTATGTCATTCTCTGGGGAAATCAAGACTCTGTTTTTGGGGACACCTCTTCCTTCTTCCCAAATTTGAGCTGGTTTGGGAAAATACCTTGACATTTCTTTGACGAAAGATCTCCCTTGGCCTTTTGGTAGTCACTTGGACTATTTGGGTCTTTCCAGCCTTCCTAACTTCTGTCTAGCCATCTTATCTATAAAAAAATCTCCACTTTCAGGACCAGATTAGCCTACATTCACTGCTGGGCAGCCAGGTTTCAGGGGTCAGGGAGATGCCAGACCTGACTCTGGACTCGAGTATGGTAATGGTGGGTGTGTTTCATGGGACATTTCCAGGGCTACCCAGCAAGACTGGCTGCTTTTATAATACAAATGTGGCCTTTAGGAACACAACGTAAACCTATGAAGTTCTGCTCCTGTGACTTGAAAGAGGATACAATTAGGGAAACAATTTTCATTTTAAAGGCAGATGTCTTCATGAGTATATTATCTTGGAAGAAACAAACCTTTTGGACACATTGCTTGATTTTATTGGTTTGTTTTCAGTACCCACGGCCTTGCACATGCCAGCCAGGTGCTCTACCACTGAGCTGCACCCGAGACCCTTTCTTATTTGTTCACTGTGTGACAGGGTCTTGCTAAGTTGTGTGGTCTGCCCACTCTGCTCTTGCTGATTTCTTCCAGATGGCTTCTCTGTATTCACATTTTTTGTTTTGATTTTGTTGCTATTTGAGATACAAACTTTTGTGCAGTCTCTTAGATGTGCTGTGTAAGAAAATTTGAATCTTTTTGTTTTCTGAACAGAGAGGGCTCAGTGTTCAAAGGTCTTACAGATTCTTTGCTCTTTACATTACCCTCTTGTGATATTTACATTTTGCACACATCCGGATTTTGTGTTACACCAGAGTTCAGGTATTAATTGTTGATGTTAGGTGCTATCGAGTTGGTGTCCGACTCACAACGACCCTATGTACAGCAGATGAAACACTTGTCATGCTTCTCTGCTATTCGTAGGGTTTTCAAAGGCTGATTGATTTTGGGGAGTGGGTTTCCAGGTCCTTCTCGCAAGCCTACAGCACCTGGTGTTCCCAGGCAGTCTTCCATCCAAGTACTAACCAGGCTCAACCCTGCTTAGCTTCTGAGATCTTATGGGATTGGGATTGGATGCCATGGTGCTATGGCAGCAGGCAGATATTAGTTAGAAATAGTAAAATACCTTTAGCTGCGTCTTTGGTCTTTGTGTATCTGTGGAGTTTAGCTTAGTTGGGTCAGGTGCTGCTCTGCACTTTCTGAGGACCCAGGTTCGATCCCTAGCACCACAAAAATGGGAGAAAATTATGGCAGTCCACTCCCAAAACAATCCTGAAACAATCAGCCATTGAAAACTCTATGAGATCACTCTGAATTGAACACGACCTGATGGCACCTAACAAAAATGAAAGATTTTAGTGTTAGGGGATTTCCTGTGTCTAATCTTGGATATGGGCTGGGATTTAGCTCAGTTGGTAGAGCACCGCTCTGCAGTCTCTGAGGTCCCAAGTTCAATTCCCAGCACCGCAAAAATGGGAGAAGGATGTGGCAACCCATTCTGAAGGCAATCCCAAAACAATTTGCCATTGAAAACACTATGAGGGTTGCTATGAGTCAGACACGACTCGACAGCACCTAACAACAACAACAATCTTGGATATATAAAGTCACTTGCCTAGCGAATCATGTATTACAGGAGGAGGCCAAGCCAAGATGGGTTTTGGGATCAGCCTAAAGCGCTTGAAGCTACATGGTGGCATAATGCTCCTTTTGTATGACTTGTTACTTTCAGAAAAAGAGGACCATCAGATAGGGGTTTTTCTGTTCAAGTGCAGATGGTAAATATTTTAGGTTTTGCGGGCCACATAGAGTCTTTGTTGCAACTACTCAGCTCTGACCTTGTGTAATGCGAAAGCAAATATACAGATGAAAGGCAGTGTTCTGATAAAACTTTACTCCTGGAAAGTGCAGTTTGAATTTCATATCATTTTCATATTCATGAAATGCTATTTTTCCTCTCATTTTTGCCCCAACTGCTTAAAAATGTAAAATATGGGTTATACAAAATTAGGGCTTGCTGTCATGGATCAGCTCTTGGACTCACTCTGCCTTTGGCAGAAGATAGCAGGACCAGTACAGTCTTTTATGTTTGTTTTTGCTTTTAATTCTAAGGACTGAAATAGGTTTCTGTCATTCTTCCCTGTGGTCTCCTCAAACCGATGAAGAGTCTTTAAGGACCGTTGCTCCCTTTCTCTAATATTTGGATAGTCAAGACATAGTTGGCAAAGAACTTGTCATTTGCCGTTTTGAACTCTGCTCTTTGGGACTTTTATGTTATACGGTGGAAAAGAAATAAAGATAACCAGCAGGTAGGATCCCTTGAGATATAAAAATAAGCAGGTTTGCTAAAACATACTGAAAAGTATAAGCAAATGAAAAAATGGATCAGAAAGGCACACTGTTACTAAACAGAACCCTCTTGTCAAAAAACACACTGGCTACTGTTTCTAAGGAGTCTGCCATTCCTGCAGCTGAAATCAAGACACGTTTCAAATTCTTTAGGTTTTTCTCCCACCATTTTTCTTTTTTGGATTTGTAGGGGAGGTGGCAGGAAAGAGGTGGCGTTGGAGTAGGGAGGGATAAAAAAAGTTATGTTTGGAGGAGGGTCATGAGTAGATAAGGGGAAGGTAATGTGAGCATTGTACAATGAAATGCATGTATGGAAATGTCACAAGACCTTTTAAGATATACATTAAAAATTGCTAATAACAGTTTAAAAAGTTATGTTCATCATTTTTTTCTATTATATACGCAAATAGAATTGGCTGAATTTGCTTTAATCAAACCGAGAATATGAATATGTGGGAAGAAATGTATTCCTCACATTATTCATTACATCTACAACCGTTGACTTTGCTGTGCCTCAGATCACATCCTGATTTTCTATCCAAAGATTATAGCTTCTTTTTTAGTTTCCAAAGCTGTGGGTTTTCATGGAATGACACACGTAGAAATCTGAGCCAAGAAACCTATTCTGAGCTAATCACTTCACTTATGGGTGTTGGAATCCACAAAGCCCAGGGGAGGCCTCTGTTGACCCCAACAGAGCACAGCTGTTTCCTTTCACCTCAGGAATCAAAAAGATGGCCTTGACTCTTGGATACCATCACATAGACTCCTCTGTTTCATTTTTGAGCAGAAAACATCCTGTTTCATCATGCATGTTTTAATAGAATAAATATGCCTTGTAGAAATCACATTAAAACTTTCCCTTACCCTCGAGAGTATTCTGAGGTAGTGACACTTTTTTTTACATACTTGTAGAGTATAAATTAAGATGAATGATTTTTTAGTTCTCTTAGACAAACATGAGTAGAGATATGTATAAAGTAAATCCATATTTTCTGTGATTCTCCCTTGATCAAATAATTCTCTTCCTCTTCCTTTTTTTTTTTTTTTGTGTGTGTGTTACTGGAGGTTGAACCCAGGGTCTTGCGCTTGCATACTTTGCAAGTGCTGGACCACTGAGCTGCACCCCCAGCCCATTTTTTCAGTTTTTGAGACAGGGTCTCTCTAAATTACACAGACTGCCTCTGGTCTCCAACTTGCAATCCTCCTGCCTGGAACTGCTGGGATTATCGGCGTGTGCCACCACCACGCCTAGCTCCCCTTTTTGAGGACTCCAAAATTGGTTCTACTTGTCTACTTGTGAGAGAGATGGGAGAATCTTTTTTTAAATACGCTAGCTGAATTTTGAAATTCACCAAATAGAGGAAATACTGTTTATTCTAAGAGTCCTACAACAAATCTATAATTTAGTCAGATAGTCTGCAGCAGTGGTTTCTATTTTTTTTACCTTGACTTCTAGTAAGATTTATTTTATTTGATGACCTAGCATATAAAAGTATGTAAATACACATGTGTGTGCATGCACACACACGTACACACACACACACACACGATCATAGGGGCACAACAATTCACCCTGGCCTTACATTTCCTTCAGAATCTGCCACTCAGCTTTGGCTGGCTGGCCAAATGGAGGAAGGACTACAGGAGAGTCGCTATGACACAGCAAGTCTTCTGCTTGAACAGAGACTGTAGACTGCATAGGTAACCCTCATGCCTGATCTCGTGGTGGTGGCTGCAGCAGTAATGAAAACAAGGCATGCCATTTGGATTTACTGTTATGTTAATATTCATTTTGAAAAACGAGTAAGCCCTCTAAATGTAACATTACAGAGGTGTGCCTTATACGTTGTGATGTATATTTCGTGTTTTATTTATGGAAAATCTCTCAGTCATTTGAAAGAATAATGTAGATTTACTGTTGGAGCAGCAAATTATTGTAATAATTGATGAATGTCAGCCTATAAAATTTAAATCCAAAAAGCATTATGTAAATTATAGGTATGGGACTGAGTAATTAATTTTGAGATAGCATGATCACTAATCATGTTGGGGAAACCATTGTATTCCCTGTGGGATTGCCTTCCCTGAAATCTCATCATGGTCATTAAGCACTTCTTATGACCAGGAGGTGAAGAGGAGGTACATTCTAACCTCAGTCTGTTTCTGTTATACAGGAAGGAAGGTTTACTAACACGCTGGCAACATTGCCACGAGCAATAGCTGTGCTGCCAGAACTGGTGCAAAAGACATCTCAAAAGACATCTCCCTTTTCCACAGACTTCATTGAGAGAATGTATTGAGTTTTGTAAAAGTATCATCAGGATGCATTTGATAGTGCAGAGAGATTATGGTTCATGCCCTTTTATATTAAAGTTTGAAAATGGGTCTATTAGAATTTCTGACGTTTGTAATCATATGATTAACTTTTGTTTTTTGTTTTTGTTTTGTAGTACTGAGGGGTTGAACCCAAGGCATGGCACATGCTGGGCAAGTGCTCCACCACTGAGCTACACCCCCAGGACCTTTTTAAAATTTTTTTATTTTGAGACAAGGTGTGCTAAGTTGCATGGGCTCCCTCTAGCCTCAAACTTGTGATCCTCCTGCCTCAGCCTCCTAACTCACTGGGAATATAGGTGTGTGCATTGGTACCTGGATCTAGTTCATTTTTAAAACAAAATTTCAGATTTATTTTTATATCCCAGCATTTCATTCTGTACAGATGACATTTAATTTTGCCAGATATTAATTTTTAATACTTGTTCATTTAGGAACACGCTAAAATGTATATTTGGTAAATTTCTAAAATAAATACCTATTTGTCTGTCCATTCTCAAACAAAAATTTAAAAAATCATTATTGCTTCTACTAAGTGTAGTGTGCTCTATCTAGTGTTTTCTGTCCTGTTTTAAAGCTACTCACTTAGTTTCTATGAATGGGTCATGACTTGCATTTTAAAAATGTTGCGATTCAGCAGGGTGGGATGGTGCATTCCTGTAATTCCAGCTACTGTGGAGGTGGAGGCAGGAAGGTCATGAATTTGAGGCCAGAGGCAGCCTGAGTAACTTAGCAAGACCCTGTCTCAAGATAAAAAATTTAAAAGTGGGGTTGGGGGTGAAGCTCAGTGGTAGAGTGCTTACAAAATACGTGCAGTGCCCTGGGTTCAACCCTGCAGTACTGCAAAGAACAAGCAAACAAATAAACAAACAACAAAAGTTGAGCCTGACAGTACTCTGGAAAGTGAGGCTGTTGGGAAGGCATTATTTTTATATGCAATATTTTTGTACTGGAAAAGATGGTGCAAGCATTTTCTATCATGTTCTTTTCCCAAAAATGGGATTTAAGTTCCCAAAGATATGTTAAACCTTGTGAAAAATTAATTAACGTTACTGCTAAGCAATTTTCTATAGTGGCTATATTAAGTTTACATTCCCACTAAATTCTAGTTGTCTTGTATCTTTATTAACATTTAGTATTATTAGTATTTTCTTGTTTGTATTATAGGTTAATTATCCCTTATCTGAAATGCTTAGGTTTAGAGTGTTTGAGATTTTAGAGCTTTTCAGATTTTGGAATGTTTGCATAGACTTTACTAGTTGAATACCCCTAACCTGAAAATCTATTGACTTTTGTCTTTTTGTCTTGTTTTTTCCTTTCTGCCTGCCTGCCTTCCTTCTTTCCTTTTCTTCCTTCCTTCTTTCTTTTTTTTCTTTTCTCTTTTCTTTTCTTTTCTCTTCCTCCCTCCCTCCTCCCACCTTCCTTTCCTTTTCTTTTCCCCTCCCTCCTTCCCTTCCTTCCTTCCTTCCTTCCTTCTTCCTTTTTTTTTTACATTTGAGACAGAGTCTCCCTGTATAGCCTAGGCTGTCCTGGAACTTGCTATGTAGAACAAGCTAGCCTCCAATTTTTGTCAATCCTCTTGCCTCACCTCCCTAGTGCTAGGATTATAGACATGAGTCACCACGCCTGGCTGAAAATTCAAAATCTTAAATGCTTTCATATCTAAAAACTTTTAGGTTTAGACATTTTCTTTCAGAGCAGTTTTAAGTACATAGCAAAATTGAGTGAAGGTACAGATTCCTCCACGTATCTGTTGCCCTTATATGTGTAGTCTCCCCTATTACAATTGTTACAATCAACAAACCGTTGTTGATACATCATTATCAGCCAAAGTCCATAGTGTACATTAGGATTCACTCATACATTATTTGGGTTTGGACAAATGTCACATATCCAGTACTGTGGCATCCTAGAGAGTAGTTTCCTTGCCCTGAAAATCCTCTGCATTCTGGTTTTTCGTCCTTTTCTTCCCACTTACTGCTGGCAACCCCTGTTCTTTTTACTGTCTCCATTGTTTTGCCTTTCCTGGAATGCCATGTGACTGGAGCATACAATAGGTAGTCTTTTCAGATTAACTTCTTTCACTTAGTGATATGTGTTGCACTCTCCCTTAACTTTTCATGGCCTGTTAAACTGATTTCTTTATAGGACTGATAGTCCATTGTCTGGAGGTTACACAGTCTGTCCCCTCGCCAAGGATTTTTCAGTTTAGCCACCATGGTAGGTAGATTGTAGGTACCACAGCCTTATCACAGTTTAAATGAAACCCATCTGAAATGTCTTATGCTTCCTAGCATTCTGAAAAAGATCAGTGAGATAGTCAACCTAACACAGGTAGCTGTGGTCTGATACTTTGGCTATTCCTCTTATTTGTCATACACCTGTCCTTTATAGTAAACAGTCCCTTTTAAACATTGTGTTGGTTTCTCTCTCTAGAAGCTTTCTTTCCATCCTTTCAACAACACAGAATAAAATAGATTAGAAATTCTACGGGTTTGTAAGCCCCATGCTGTCTAAGTGCTATCTTGGGACTTTGGGAGTGTACTGATACATTCCTCAGAAGCAGAGATTTCTCTTACCCTTTGCCGGTGAAAGTCCTGTCCCAGATCCCCTCCTCCTTCCACTTTCACCCTGCCTGAGCTAGCGTGAACAAGCTAGCCTCAAGGCTCATGAACAAGGGCTCATTTACTGATGTCTGGAGCCAACCTCACTCCAGAGGAGAATATTGCATCTAGCTGAGGATAGTGGACTGTCCCCTTCTCTGGAAGGGCAGGGTGGAGTTGGGGAAGAATGGGAAGAGAGAGGCTGGCAAAATTGAGGAGGCAGGGGGTGGTGGTGGTTGCTGGTGCTGTTGTGGGAATTTGCTTAATCTAGCTGTGTCCAGAGACCAGGCCTACTTAAATCTCTCCTGCTGTAGTACTCGGGGGCTGGGATTTAGCTCAGTTGGTAGAGCGCTGCTCTGCAGTCTCGGAGGTCCCCGTTCAATTCCCAGCACTGCAAAAACGAAAATGGGAGAAGGATGTGGTAATCCAATCCCAAGGCAATCCTGAAAAATAAGCAGCTGTTGAAAACCCTATAAGGGTCACTATGAGTCGAACATGACTCAACAGCATCTAACAACAACAAAAACTGTAATACTGGAGCTAGAGTTTAGCTTAGTTGGTAGAGTGCCGCTCCGCACTCTCTGAGGACCCGGGTTCGATCCCCATTACCTCCAAACTGGGAGAAGGACGTGGCAATCCCCTCCTAAAGTAATCTTGAAACAATCAGCCATTGAAGACCCCAAATGGATGGTACCTAACAACAGAAATGACTGTAATACTCACATACTGTGGGTTCATGCGAGACTCACCTGAAGCACCAAGCAAAGGTTGTCCTCCTTCCAGTCTTCATCCAGGTGAGCCCAGTGTGATTTCTGGTCATCTCCAGTCTTCTCAGCTTCCTGTTCTCTTTGTTATATGTAACCAGATGGGTGAGAAAATGGTCAAGCAGAGAGAGTCCTAACAAGGCATCTAATTTGACCTCTTTGCATGTGCACACTACTTTACATTTGTGAATCTGCCTTTAAATAAGTTTGGAATTAATCCATGCCTCTTCTTGATGACCCCCACACGTCTGTCAGTTTGCCGCACTGTGGAGGCTTGTGTGTTGCGATGAGGCTGAGAGCTCTGCCACTGTAACCTCGGACATGAGCAAGGTTACCCATGGTGGACAGGCTTTCAGCTGAGCTTCCAGACTAAGACAGACTAGAGAGGAGGACCTGGTGAGCCACTCCTGAAACAACTAGCTATTGAAAACCCTATGGATAGCAAAGAGACACTGTCAGATATAGTGCTGGAAAATGGGGCCCCCAGATTGGAAGGCACTCAAAAGACTACTGGGGAAGAGTTGCCTCCTCCAAGTAGAGTATACCGTGATGACGGAAATGGAGTAAAGCCCCAGGGTGCTCAACTTGCTGATGTGGCACAACTCAAAATGAGGAGAAACGGCTGTAAACATCCATTAATAATTGGAACATGGAATGTATGTAGTATGAATCTAGGCAAATTAGAAATTGTTAAAAGAGAAATGGAGCGCATAAACGTTGACATTCTAGGCATCAGTGAGCTAAAATGGACCGTCATAGGCCATTTTGAGTCAGACAATCATATGGTCTACTATGCTGGGAATGATAAACTAAAGAGAAATGGGGTTGCATTCATTATCAAAAAAGACCTTTCAAGATCTGTCATGAAATACAATGTTGTCAGTGATAGAATAATATCCATACGCCTACAAGGAAGGCCAGTTAATATGACTATTATTCAAATTTATGCACCCACCACGAAGGCCACAGATGAAGAAAGGGAAGACTTTTATCAGCTTCTGCAATCTGAAATAAATGAAACATGCAATCAAGACATACTGATAATCACTGGTGACTGGAATGCAAAGGTTGGAAACAAAGAAGGCTCAGTAGTTGGAAAATATGGTCTTGGTGACAGAAATGAAGCTGGAGATTGCATGATAGAATTTTGTCAGACCAATGACCTTTTCATTGCAAATACATTTTTTCAACATCATAAACGGAGACTATACACAAGTGGTTTAAAGTTGAGAAAGGTGTGCGTCAGGGCTGTATACTTTCACCCTACCTCTTCAATTTATACGCTGAGCAAATAATCTGAGAAGCTGGACTTTATGAGGAAGAACCTGGCATCAAGATTGGAGGAAGACTCATTAACAACCTGCGTTATGCAGATGACACAACTCTGCTTGCTGAAAGTGAAGAGGATTTAAAACATTTACTGATGAAGATCAAAGGTCATAGCCTTCAATATGGGTTACAACTAAACATCAAGAAAACAAGAATCCTTATGACTGGGTCAGCACACAACTTCACAATAAATGGAGAAAAGATAGAGGTTGTCCAAGATTTTGCTTTGCTTGGCTCTATAATCAACATCGGTGAAAGCAGCAGTCAAGAAATCAAAAGACGTATTGCTCTAGGAAAAGCTGTGGCAAAAGATCTCTTTAGAGTATTGAAAAGCAAAGATGTCACATTGAAGACAAAGGTGTGTCTGACTCATGCCATGGTATTTTCAGTGGCATCATATGGTTGTGAAAGCTGGACATTGAACAAGAGAGACAGAAAAAGAATTGATGCTTTTGAATTGTGGTGCTGGAGATGTCTATTGA